>MJUU01007963.1:7944-32012 GCA_002080025.1 Modiolus philippinarum
TCACTCATTTATTGATGCGATATCCCTACATACTGGTCACAAATGCCAATTATATTTGAAAAGTACACTTTCTCAGCTTCAATTTAAGCAGCCACATGTAATGTTTCCAAGTAAAATAAAATATCTATCACTTACACTGTATTTGATTCCAATTTAACTATCTGATAGAACTATTTAGCTAAGGGGCCAATTGATCCAGAAGTGTATGTTGAGACCTTAAGATTTCAACTTGTATTAAAAATGAGGGTTTTTGCTTTTCAATTGAAAGTGCACACTTGTGCGAGTAAAATGATACCCAATATGTACTGGTTCAATAGAATTTCCTGGCATATCCAAATACAGTATGTCGCGAGCAAATTTAGAGAAGTTTGACATCACATATGAAGCGCAGTCATTATGTATGAAAAGGAAGTTTTGCAATAAACTTTACAAAATTGGTAATAAATATCTCTCAAAATGTTATAATGTAGGCTTCATGGGTGGAAAGAAATAGAAATATGGCTGATATTTACCTACAGGGAAGGAGATAAATGTTATTAATAAGGTCTCACTATACAGTTTCGACGTCACCATGCATTCCTATGTAAAATTGCCAAACTTTGCAGGTTCAGCCTGAACGTATAGGTGTAAAGTTTGCAATGAGGTGTATATTTTTGCGAAGCATGGATACCATAGATTTTATAAACAATGTAAAAAGGGTACGATGTTCGTTGAATTTTTTCACAAAATAAGCTCGAAAATAAACTGCTTTAAAAAGCACATGTTCACCTTCTGTCAAATTTTTGTCGACATGGCCAGCATGACACCGTCTCACTCATTTATTGATGCGATATACTCTTTCTCAGCTTCAATTTAAGCAGTCACATGTAATGTTACCAAGTAAAATAAAATATCTATCACTTACACTGTATTTGATTCCAATTGAACTATCTGATAGAACTATTTAGCTAAGGGGCCAATTGACCCGGAAGTGTATGTTGAGACCTTAAGATTTCAACTTTTATTAAAAATGAGGGTTTTTGCTTTTCAATTGAAAGTGCACACTTGTGCGAGTAAAATTATACGCAATATGTACTGGTTCAATAACCGGTTAAGAATTTCCTGGCATATCCAAATACAGTATGTCGCGAGCAAATTTACAGAAGTTTGACATCACATATGAAGTGCACAGTCAGTGTGTATGAAAAGGGAGTTTTGCAATAAACTTTACAAAATTGGTAATAAATATCTCTCAAAATGGTATAATGTAGGCTTCATGGGTGGAAAGAAATAGAAATATGGCTGATATTTACCTACAGGGAAGGAGATAAATGTTATTAATGAAACAAAAATAGGGAGGGAAAATAGATCGGCAGCATGAAATACCTGTGTGAACCTAAGTTTTGGCCATTTTTGAGAAAATAAAATATTTATTTCCATTTTTTAACCATATATTTATGACAACAGGCCATAATTTGACAAGCTAGTGCAATTTTTGGAAAGAGAATGAATGGTTGCTAAGGTGAATAAGGGCAAAACCTATTCAAAGATATGATGACGCCTGCACCTATACGGTCTCACTATACAGTTTCGACGTCACCATGCATTCCTATGTACAATTGCCAAACTTTGCAGTTTCAGCCTGAACGTATAGGTGTAAAGTTTGCAATGAGGTTGTATTTTTGCGAGGCATGGATACCATAGATTTTATAAACAATGTAAAAAGGGTACGATGATCGTTGAATTTTTTCACAAAATAAGCTCGAACATAAACTGCTTTAAAAAGCACATGTTCACCTTCTGTCAAATTTCTTTTCACATGGCCGGCATGACACCGTCTCACTCATTTATTGATGCGATATCCCTACATACAAGTCACAAATGCCAATTATATTTGAAAAGTACACTTTCTCAGTTTCAATTTAAGCAGTCACATGTAATGTTTCCAAGTAAAATAAAATATCTATCACTTACACTGTATTTGATTCCAATTTAACTATCTGATAGAACTATTTAGCTAAGGGGCCAATTGACCCGGAAGTGTATGTTGAGACCTAAAACGTTACGTTCCTTCGCGCTGTTACAGTTCCCTCGTATTATGACGTTGTAAAGCCACAACCCGGCGCTTTATGCCTGTATCTTGACCTCAAAATATTTCCTGTTGCCTTTAGATCGAAACAAACTGCATTCAGTGTAACAGACGTCACAAACACCATTCTTTGACGTTTGGTTCAATTTACCTTTGAAGTTTCAGAGTATATTTAAGAAATAAAACATGGCCGCCATACTATATTGTCATTATAACATGGGCTTGAGTTGTTTTTGCAAATAGTTTATCCCGAGCGTTAGCGAGGGGTAAAATATGCAAAAACAACGAAAGCCATTGTTATAATGACAATATAGTATTTGGCGGGTATGATTTATTTCGATTCTAATATGGAAATTTCACCCATTTTATACCCGAAGCGAGCAGCGACTATCTAATGGTTCCGTAACATTTTGATTTTGATTAACAAACTCGCTGACAAAAAACTTTCCACAAATACAATAAAAACTTACTTTTGTTTGATTTAATTGCTATTTTAACTGTAGAAAATGCCTCAAGTCCTTTTAATCTCCATTCAAACTTTCCAACCAACGCTGTTGACGAACCGGACATTACGATTTTATTTGTGACGTCACAAGTAGGAAAATTAAAGTTTGTCCCGAACATTGCCTTTTCAAGTAGAAAACAAATTCCATAATGAATTTCGGAAACAAATTTAATTAAAAATTTGTTGGTGGATGGTAGATTTTGACAGTTAAAATGAAAAATATATTCAAAATACACAACAGAAACTATGCATCTTTTGCGCATGTGCTAAGAGTGTTATATTGGTATTATAACATGACTCTATTTACAAAGCTAATACAGGAAGCCATATTAGAATATCAAATAAATCGACGAGCGAATACCTACGCAAAAAAGGGAAAAAGGGGAAATTCATATATCAAAATGTTTATCTAATCTTACATAATGTTCAACGTTCATGTGTGTAAACAACCTTTCATACACAATATCATTATATTTGTGTTTCCTCTTGCATCAGTAGTTTCAAAAGGTACTAATAAAAAAGTGTCTTATATTGAAATAATATTTGTAAACTTCTATGTTTGTTGTCGGACAGGAACAAAATGGTCAGCTCTTGTTACCTTCCAAATATTAGCTCTCTAAGTTTCGAGTAGTTTCTGGGGATTGGATCACAATTTGTTTTTCATAAGTAAAATTATATTTTATGTTTGGCTGCCATGTTTTAGCATTCATGTTACACGACCTTCAATGAATCATTTCTGTAAGAGATGCTGAGAAAGGCCTACTCCATAAGCGGCTTGAATGAAATCAAAAGAGTTCCAATGATTGCTTCAACAGCTATCCTAAAGGAAACTTGGGGTATCATTCAAACTTGATCTCTTTCTCCTCTTAATACAACACTGTAGCACAATTAAATTAAAAAGGTGATTTAAATGGTTCTGCATTAACAACTAAGAATGCAGATTACATATTAGTTCTTGGAAAACATAAACATATTTTGCAAACACCAAGGTGGAGGACACTGAGAAAGACGAAATCAATATGTTAGAATTTTTGTTCGACAGATTTTAGTCAAACTTGGAAGCTATTTTCATCAACAGACATATCAATTAGAACCAATATCATTTAGCTTACCTTTTCCTTAATTCGGATGAAGCTACATTTTACAAGGCATTAGGCAAAGCAAATAATCCCAAAATATGGAATATAGTAATCGGTTCTATTTTGATTGTACGTTCCTTACTTATACTTATCGTTATATAATTGGGAAAAGTTGCAAATTTGGAAACCCTATTATTCATTTCTTTTTTCTTAACGTCACGTTTATAACATTATTACCTAGCACTTTTCTTACAAGGGTAGGTTTTGTTGTTTTGAGGATCTCTAAATTAAAATCGTTCATGTCATCTTCATTTTTTTTAATTACTTAATCTTCAAAAGCCATATTATTTATTGATAAGATTCATCAATAACTGCTTTGTAAAGTCTAAGGTCCCAGGTGTTGTATTTTAGCGAAACCTATTTGTATATACACGGAAAAATCAATCAGTAATGTTCTTTCACGCTTGTAATCAGACAAATCTTGGGTCCTTGAAGAAATTTTACCAATAAGTATAGGAAAATGAACTAAAATGTACTAAGAAGGTCTCTTATGAATTTAATTTTGAAATTATTGGTTTTATGTTTGAACTTTGCGAAATATATAAAATTACTTTAAAAAATTGAATCACTTTTACACACAATGCCTTGATGAAATCGTAATATAACATGCTCAAAATGAAATTGATAATACTTCTATTAATTTTGGATTCAATTTCTTATAGTGAATGTAAGTAAAATTATTTTCGTCCTTTAGATAACTTACATAGCTTGGCTCAAGATTATGAAATTTGCCTTCATCTTAGTCTGTGTGCTGAACGCATTAGTAATTGTGAAAGTTTGACCAGACTTTAATGTCTTGATATTTACTTTTTTTCAAGGTCACAATGTTAGACTCGATGTAAACATGACCAACATATCAGAAAAACATCGACCGAACATTATACAAAATGTAAACTTTAGAAACGTTTACCTTCTTTGCTGACATTCACTAGAAATGTTCCGTATTTTGCAAAGCTCTCATTCCGCCACGACAGCTTTATGCTGAAATTCCGACATCAAATGAAATGTGATAAACTTAATAATACCGTTTAGAACATCAATTGAAAAATTACAGAATCTGTATGTATTATGTATATCCGCATGACTGCATTCTACAACTTCATTCTTTCTTTGACTTCTTGTAACATTACAGACAAATATACAAAATAAATTTATCACTTTTAGGTAGATCGACACTAATGTTCCGTTCAAACAGGACGTTTACTTCGAATGGAAATCGAATTACAACGCTAACTCTGTCCAAACACCATTTTGTCAGTTCGAATTGGAATATGCATTCCATTCGAATGGATCAATTCGCTACGTAAATATTAAATTCGCATATCGTCAATTGACGTTCGGTCACGATGCGTATTTGAAATGCAATAAATGGTGATAGTGAAATGTTAATATACAATTATAGTCTGTGTATGAGGTCGCAGTCCAATATCCAGTGGTATTTAAACAAAAGAATGTGAGCTCTCGTTTAGAAAAGATAAATAAAGAGCTACGCCGAGCGCAGCATGATACGACCGCAGCATGTCGTCCACTGAAATTTGAAAAAGTGTAATTTAAAGTGAGTATGGACATAGGAAAGAACTTGAAACAATAATTAGATGGACGCAATAAGGAGATTGACCAAGTAATTAGCTGGACACAAACTAGGGAAAATAAAAATTAGCCCTTATGACTCCTTATGATTCCGCTTTGACCATCTATAGCTCAGAAACAGTGAGAGCTACGCCCAATCCATTGACATGATGCTGAAAGCCTATGTCAAGAGGAATCAAAAGAAAAAAATCCCATCGAAATGCGATGAAAAATAAAAATTTAAGGTTACCTGTAAATTTACGATTTTGGCCCCCTTCGGCCCCTCATAGTTCGGGAACAGAAAGAGCCACGTCAAATCCGTTGAAATACTACTGAAAGCTTACATCAAGTAGAATACAAAGAAAAAAATCCCACCATTGAAATCCGACGAAAAAAATTTTTTTTAGGTTATCTGTAAATTTACGATTTTGGCCCCCTTCGGCCCCTCATAGTTCGGAAACGGTAAGAGCTACGCCAAATCCGCTGACATATAACTGAAAGCTTACATAAAGAGGAATCAAAGAATAAAATCCCATCGAAATTCGATGAAAAATAAAAATTTTAGGTTATCTGTAACTTTACAATTTTGGCCCCTTTCAGCCCCTCATAGCTCCGGAACGGTAACAGCTACGCCAAATCCGTTGACATACTACTGAAATCTTACATCAAGAGGAATCCAAAGAAAAAAATCCCATCGACATCCGACGAAAAATTAAAATTTTAGGTTATCTGTAAATTTACAATTTTGGCCCCTTCAGCCCCTCATAGCTCGGAAACGATAAGAGCTACGCCAAATCTGTTGACATACCACTGAAAGCTTACATCAAGAGGAATCCAAAGAAAAAAATCCCATCGAAATCCGATGAAAAATAAAATTTTTTGGTTATCTCTAAATTTACGATTTTGCCCCCTTCGGCCCCTCATAGCTGGGTAAGGAAACAAGTTACCAAAAATTTAATAGTAGAGCGCTACGATAATTTTTCATTAGGAATCCTTTGGAAAAAATTGCATCAAAATCGGACTAAAAATAAAAAAATGAATTTTTTGAAATTCGCCCCTTTTAGACCCCATTTATCTCGTGAACGGTACATGCCACGTGAAATCCGTTGGCATCTTCCAGATTGGAAATTTTCTAAGGAGTTTACTGAAAGAAACCCCATCAAAATCCGATAAAGAATAAAGATTCTACAGTCAAATATGTGAAAACAACCAATTTAACCCTTTTTGGCCCCTTTTTTCTAAAACGGGCGGGGCAAGAGCCCGGGCTAAAGCATGTGCCAATAATCCTCATACTAAAATTTGAAAATGATCTGTTCACTGGAACCAAAGTTATGCTGTCCACAGACACCAAAATACCCAATTTTACCCATTTTTTGCCCTTTTTTCTGAAACGAGTGGGGCCATAAACCCGAAATTAAAACCGGGATAGCCATTATGCCAAGAAACCACATACTGAAATTTGAAGATGATCCGTCCACTAGAAACAAAGTTATACTGGCCATAGACGCCGACGACTGCGCCATACCATAATACGACCGCAAAATTTTTGCGGTCGTATAAAAAGTCGATTACATTGTTTAGGTCTGTTGTTAGGTGCTTTAAAAGTTACTTATAATGTAAAATATTCTATTTTTTCATGTGCATATGACAGACTTATATATCCCAACTTGTACGATTCGCTCGCATTTGTTCCATCCTTGATGATTTTAATGAACGTAACCTTACTCTCACATCCAAACTTTTACAACAAGGTTACAGATTTCATAAATTATTAAATACTTTTAAGAAGTTTTACAGAAGATATGAACATTTGATATCTAGATATGACGTGACTCGGAAACAGCTAATAACAAAGGGCATTTCTCATCCTCGATTTTATGGAAATGTTGTTAAAAAATGTCAAAAACTGATTAATAATCCAGAAAAACTGGGACGTAACATACATTCTTTACGTAATAGTGGATATCGACGAGATATTCTGAACAAATCCGTTAAATTGGCTTTGGATTCCAGTGACCTGAAGACTTTACATATATACTGGCCTCTCACTGATACTGCCGATGTCTGCTGAAATACATGAAGACTCTTTACCAAACCCTTCGGGAAGTTTTGAGTTTGATTTTTCTTCCGTAGTGCGAGAGTGTTTTACCAGCAGACTAGACTCCTTGAGCTAGCCGGCAGTTTAGCGGCGAGCACTCTTTGACCCTTCTTTCAAAATTACGTTTTGTCTTATGCTTTTTCTGTTCCAAGATAGTGGTCATTGAGTTAGTAGTCTACCTGTATTGGGTTTTATTCGCGTGTTTATGATACTATAGGGAAACGGGATAGAGAAAGGGGAGGTTTGGGTACCCATAAACCGGTTTAACCCTACCACTGGATTTTGCTGGTGCCGGTACCAAGTCCGGCTATCCCGAGTTCCTATCGTTATTTATGTTTGTCCCTTGTTTTCATTATTGTTTTTCTGGTGCAGTTTGCTTGTAAATTGTGGCATGTGATTGTAGTTCCTGGCCATTGTAGGTGTTTGCTGTTTTCCTGTATATACAAATGACAAAAAGTTTTTGATTGAATGTACTTTGCATATTTTAGAAGAAAAATGATATTTTTGATAATTTTCCTCTTATAGAGACTTGTGGATCGTACCGTTTCTTATAGCCTGACATTGACCAGAAAAAATATGCTTTTTCTTTAAATAATAATCTTTTCATGTGCCGATTTTCGACAGGGTACATGTAGCGGTTCAGATACAATAAATTAAAAAAAGACGATATTTCGCTGTTTTACTTTCCATTTTTGTTTACAAAATCGATTACTACTCACTCATACACGTGTTTTCTTTCAATGAAGACACGCCTCTTTTTCCTGATCGATACGTAGACTTGACCATTGAACCAATGAAATCTTGTGATGATGATTACCGGGTAGAAAACTAAACGGCGCTGTTTCAGGACAACATAATTTTCGTGGCAACAATGAAAGACCTTTTGGATGACATCGTTTCTTACGCAGTAATCGTCACTAACGTGGTCTATAAATGATGTATGTTAAAAAATCTATCTGTACATAAATTTTTTCAGGGTACATGCATTTTAACACCCGAAAGCAATTGATTTTGACCAGTCTGTCAATTGAATATTTTTTTCACGACAGTTAATTATTTAAGAAATTCTCGTATCAATCCTTCTTATGGACAAGTTTAATCATTTTTCCCTACAGAGCAAAGGTCTGGTAATTGAATGACGTTTGAACTAAATATTGTATTCGTCTGTTTCTTTTTTTTTTAATCTTAACAATTTGTCGGTTGTTTACTTTCGTCGCCATGCTCTTATTTTGATCAGAAAATCTTATAATCACAGAAGAGCTTTTCTAGAAGGGAGATAATTTTATACCACTAGATTTCTCGCTGGTCGATACGATGTTATATCGACCTGAGAAAAGCATATCGACCGAGGATGGAATCCGAGGTCGATATGCTTTTGCAGGTCGATATAATATCGTATCGACCTCATCCACAGACTACAATTAATATATTATTAATTTATATGAACTCTGAAAATTACATGTTTATCCTTTGTTTAAATTATCAATTTCAAAATATATTTTAAATGCTTCAAAAATTAAAAAAATACATTTAAAAATAAGCACTATAATATAATTACTGTTTGTATGTACATGTAATTGATTCTTGAAAAATGCATAAAATAAATTAAACAAGATTATAAACATTCAAAGAAACATGCGATATGCATTTCTATTTTCAGTAACATGCGATATAACTTTTTGATATACTGTTTTCTATTCAATCTCTAAATATACAGTGGGTTATGTGATCAGTTCTCAACTAATCAAATTTCTCAAATGATATCAAATTAATAGTATTACTTGTTATATTTGTGGATTCAATCTGTTATATCAAATGTAAGCAAAATATATTTAATGTTTCAGATCATTTATAAAGTTTGGCTTAAGATTATAAGTTTTGCCTTAAATCTAAGTCTGTCGGCTCATCGCTTACTCAATTGTCAAAATTTTGTTTGACAATGATATATTTTGATATTGACGTCTTTCGATGTCATACAAAAGTTGCATAAAAACAGTAAATTTCATTATGCTGTACACAATTTTAACTAATGTAAGACTCGATGTAAATATATCAGCAAAACATTTATCAAAGAAATCAAGGCAAATATCATACAGAATCTGAAGCTATAAGTTTCGCCATTTACTCCATATCATTTTATTTTTAATGGAATTGTATTAATTGTCATGCCCGAACATTTGTGTCTCGCTCTTTCTTCTCGTTGTGTTTTCTCGATGTTGTCGTACGTCTTACGGATTTTTCTTACTGGTCTCTCCCTCTAGTTCTTTGATCTTTTGTTGTCACTTTTATTCATTGTGACATCATAATTGATTGACCAATATCAATTGTCATATTTATTTACTTTACCGCTAATTAATTCCCCTTTCTGTAACAATTTTTATTTCCGGAACTTCATAGAATACTTCTCGCAATTATATGGTAGCCTATAGATTTAATCAAACTAAATAACACCTTTGTTCATTTTGTTATGATCGAGATCAGGTAAAAAGCACGAAAATATGAATTGTGCAAAAATTAAAGCCAAGGAAGCACAATATAGTATTCTAATGCACTTCTGTATATTACGCTAATTTTGATCGGATGGCTTCAAAATTTTCAGGGGTAAAAATCCACGATTTACCGCGGAACCAATAGCAACGTAATTGCGCAAACGCACACCATACTTCCTGTAATTTAAAAATCGATTTAAAACGTTTTTTTTCGATTTTGCATTAGAACAGAGATAATTTTAGGATCGTTAGGGGTAAGATTTTACTGTCGCAAATGTCCGTTTTCCGGCTCCGCTAACGCGTAGCCGGAAATTATGTTTGCCAAAGTAAAATCTACGATTTACCCCCTCAGATTATAAAATACAGCATGGTTATGTCTTAATTGACGGGTCCATAATTCAGCCCAATATTGTATTGACCGGTCCATAATGCAGAACAATATTGTATTGACCGGTCCATATCAACAATCGATATTGTAGTTTGTTTTTATCATGATATAGACGGCTGGCATTTTTACTTTAATAGGATGACAATATGTATGAATCCAAGAAAAGCTTCTTTCTGGTCTGAAACAATATTAGAAAACATATTTAACTAAATTATATCGTGTTTTATCCACTAATTCTCGAGATGACGACATCTAATCATGTTATTTATTATATTAAAAATCTCCCTCTTGATGCGGTGGTCTCGCCCTGATATCACTGAATACATCGGCAAATGAATACTTAAGAAAAAAGAGAAAAAGGATACGTTCTAAATTCTAGATTAACATAACACGACAATGCCAATCATATAAAAAGAAGTGAACAAAAACTCTACAAGACTAAATGCAATAGTATTGTCAGCCCTATAAAAACGTGATTTACCATCAGGCGTTCCGGAAGGGTGAGCATGATATGCACACGTGACATCCGTCACCAGCCAAAAAAAGAAATTTCGTTTTGACATAGTCAGGGTTTGTCAGTTCGGTAATAAATTCTGGATATACTCAAAAATATACAAAAAGGTCATATTCAATTGTAAAAAAAAATAACATTGTATTAATGAGCTGTTGAATTAATTTAGAGTAGTTTGCGAGCAAATTATTTTCTTCATATTTTGTCATAATAGCAGCGTGTTCTGAAACTGAATATCAGTGCAATGACGGCCAATGCATACCAACTAGTTATCTTTGTGACTTTGGAAATGATTGCACCGGTGGTGAGGACGAAACTAACTGTGGAGGTAAAATTTATTTTCAAAATAACTAATTATTATATAGTTGTGTATGGCTTCGATGTCACTACTGACAATAAATAAATACAGATTAATGCATGGGCATTCCCATATTGGCCTTGTTATTATCCCGAGGTTATGGTCCAATTTTGTGACGACAACCGGGGAATTTAAGGTTTTTTTCTCGTTTTTCATTGAGGAGCGTCAACTTGAAAAAAATTTTGGTTCGTGGAGTAGATTTTAACATAATGGCAAAATTATCTAAGAAAGTTTTATATATAAATGAATGAAACCAACAGAAAAAAAAAAACAATTGTATTTCCATCATCCGAGAGCTACACAACAAATAAGGATAAAGAATAAAATAATTATTGTATAACTAATTGACCGTCGTGAATATCAGTAAAATGTGACGAGTGCCGAACAACACAGACAGTCAGTGTCATGGGAATTTTCCGAAATAACGCTTCAGTGCCAAGATTGTTTTTTACAGAGGTACACATAAAAATCGCGTCAGTGACGTTGACAATCGCTAAAACGTCACGAGTTCTTGCGGGTTCTGTAGATTGAACTACGGTAATTGAAAGGGATAAAAAAAATCACTAAATCTGGTATTTGTTCGTATTTTTTGTAGTCGGTGAATTGAAATATTTAATAAATTCTGCCTGTTTAATGTTTACTTGTACATGAGATAATATCTCATGTGTACACTTTATTCAATTACTATTATCTAAATTTATGTAAATTCTTAAACCTAAGGATTAACTCCCTCCATCGTAGTTTTGTCCTTAGCTATATTTGATATTACTGATTATTCGGATTTCGTTTGGTTTCATGCATTTTAAACATTTTTTTGAAAATATGGATTTCCTTTGTTTTGGTTCTAGTGCTGCTGATGAGGAATTAATTTCCGAAATGGCCATACAGCTCATTAAAATTATTGCAGTTGGAGTAAACACATGTGTTATGGTCTCATGTTCATTTACTCCATATCCTTTCGTGAAATATTACATTTGATTTCCCCAAATATTCGTTTATATTACTTTGAATTTATAGTTCCATACGAGAGCACTAGTACTTTCTAGTACACAAGCTGCACTTTAAATGATGAAGATTTGGTGAATAACGAGCGCCCTGGGGTCCAAGCTCGAACAGTGGACTCCGAGCTCCAACACAAAAGCTCCGGGCTCCAAGACTATGGTTCCGGGCTCTAAGACTGACGTTCCGGGCTTTAAGACTAGAGTTCCGGGATCCAAGAATATGGCTATTGGCTCCAATCACGGGGCTCCGGGCTCCACTCATTCCGGGCTCTCAGAGAGCTCTGGAGTCCCTGTTATTACCCAAGGGGATAAACGTTGAAACTAAAAATGCCGGATCATGTTAACAGTTGATCCGTTGCTGGTGCAATTTGAGTCTGATGGTAGGACTATATTTGCAATGTACCCATAAATTTTTAATCGAAAAAATGTTTTTCCGACCGATTGAAAAAAAAAAAAACATTTGGTATTATTTTTTGTAATAAAGTTAAAATGTATACTCAAATGGGTAAGGTTTTAAGAATTTACCCAAGCAAAAAAACCAACAAAAAAATCTCCCGTTTGCGAATCATATATTTATTTTCTGAAAATCAATCATACTCCCGGAATTTCTCTGAAATGAAATAGAAATCTTAGTAAAATTAGTAAGTGTAATCATACATAAGGATGGGTATCATCAATAAATATAGTATCATGGTATGTCGATACAACGCAAGCATATCGTGATACGTATCGATACATATTCTCTTCTGATTTCTGAATTTGATTACATTTTTAAATCTCCTTTTTAAGTATGTGATAAAATAGTAAATATTGTTTAGTAAACAAGAATGTTCATTTCCATTTAGCGAAACATATTTGTTTGTCCTTTATCTGACCAAAAGCAGAAAATTTCAAGCATTTAGGTGGTACTGGTTCTGAAATTTTAGCAAAACTCATAAAACGATACGCATCGATACGCTGGATTCCGTACTAGTGTTTGTTGAAAAATACCGCAATATATCGATATATCGGTATATCGTTACACCACTAATTATATACATTAAGCTAAGGTTAAGATAATGGCGACCTACGGTTTCATGCATAACAGAGAGAAAAGTCAGTTAATTTACTTGGGTAGCCCGTCAGATAACTCCGAGGACCGTTAGTTAAGTCGGTTAGGAGAAAAATGCTAATTAGAGTCCTTTGGTTAAGAATTCTGATATGATGGCTTTAAAAACCAGGGTTGAAACTTTTGATAAATTATGAGTAGCGCGGGCCAAAGTATACGTCACTCCAAAATTTATCGCCTTTTTAGTTTTTACGGGGAAACAGATGATTCAAACTCTTATATTTATCAAACATGCATACCATCTTAAAATAATAATAATTTTGTCAGATAATCTTTGAGTGAACAATATTACCGAAAAAATTTAAAGATTTTCCTAAAATAGTTTGAAAAATAAACATTTTATTCTTAACCGACTTTTCAAATTATCATGTCAAGAGCATGACTTACTTATGTCGAGATTACGACTTAGTATTTCAAGATTACGACGACTAAGTATGTCGAGATCACGATTAAGCAAGCCGAGAGAAAGACTTAGAGATCACGGCCTGGTTTGTCGAGATAACAACTTATTAAGTCGTGATCTCGACATACTAAGTCGAGCGCTTATTAAGTCGTGATCTCAATTATATATAGTCGTGATCTCGACATACCAAGTCGTGATCACTACTTCATTTATTTTAAAAAAAATATAAAATTGTGTGTGTCCTAAATGTACCAGTTATGTTTGAGATTAAGATTTATAAAAAGTTTTATCGAAAGCATGTTCTATATAGTATATATTCCATTTTCAATTTTTTTGCAAAAAGAAATATATTCAGTTTAAAGTATAAATTGAAAAATTTATTAATACCTCTCTTAGAACAAATAATAACAAAACAGAGAAGTAAAAGTTGTGCCAACCTCTCAATATTTCATAAAACATTAATGAAGTTCAATATGGAATTACGTCGCTGCTACCAATTTCCGTAATTTGTCATATTCGGCATTGAAAAATAAATTCAGAATTCAAACTAAATCAAAAGTCAAAAGAAAACTTATAATAACAAACAATACGCATTTCATCGAAATCTCAATTAAAAAATATGACAAGAAAGCAAAGATAGTCAGCGTCAAGTATTCAAAAAGATTGCTACAAGATTTCATAATCTACCGTTTTATATTACAAACATTATCGCAATATGGGCAGAGACACCGAAAGAAATGAAAGCGCGCCAAAAAAACGTCGGCAAATTGATAGTCGTCACAGTTCTCTATTGTTCCAACGTCAGAAAAACAACATAGGCTCAAAATAGGCCCGATGGCACTGAACGTAGTAAAAAATATTAGGCCCAAAATAGGCCCATGGCACAGAAATGATTAAACGAGTTGCAGAACTTGTTCTGAATTCTGCAACGAGTTTAATCCACTGCGTTGATCGACACGAGTGACATTTTTATTGATATTCATGATGGTCGACTAGTTATGTTTTTTTATATAGATTTTCTACTAAAAATCGAGATTTTAGACGCGGATTATTTTTTTTTTCATTTCAAAACGCCAGTTGTTTACTTGACGACGACATTGAAGAGAAATTGTGACATCGCTTCATTAAGACGTCATCCGGTGTATAGGAACCCTTTATTTTCTTTCACCGGAGACAATATGACATTTATTTAACTGAGAAAACTCGATAAATCACCGCTATCTATATAATAATGACCATCAATTCTCTATGGTATCATTAGCAGCACATCTTTGTATGTTCCGTGATTTTAAATCCATTACACCGAGTGTTATTATTCAAATTGATTCTTGCATTGCCCCCAGACAATATTCTTTTTAACCTCCGTTAACCTTGAAACAACAAGTTTTCGAGTTATATCAAAAGTCCTGATTAAATAATTTTAGTTTTTCATTCATTGAACAGTATTTCAGCTATATCATAAGAACAAATTACTCAATCAAAGTAAGTACAAACCGAAGTAGGGCTAATTTGGATAAGCAGGACAAATAGATTGAATAAAATCTGGCTAAAGCGAGTTAATAAGCACGGAAAAAATGTATTTTATAAGAACACAAGGAAGGGTGCGCTTTCCAAAAAATATATATTCTTAAAACCCATTTATTAATATTCTTCATGGAAAATGATTGTGTTAAAACTTTTGTATTGTGTTATTTCATTGTCTGACATTGACGTCACGGCGTCAGACAGTATTAGAATCAGAAAATGCACATCCGTTAAGGCGTCGATGTTTGCATTGCATTTCGGTAAAGCGTTCATATTTGAATTGGATGACGGTAAATAAAGTTTAACGTGTTCATTTGATTAATATAGGATTACGACAATATCATTTCAAATTAATAAATTACGAGCTTCATTGACATGATTTATTGATTATTTTTCCGCGATATTTTAAATAACATTAGATACCATTCTTTAAATCTTCTCCAAACTGTTTTAATAGAAACAAGAAGGGAAACGGGGAATGTGTCAAAGAGACAACGACCAAAAGGGGCGTTATAACAACTACAAGCCACCATAAGATCTTCAATGAGTCTTCTGACCACTAAACTTGCCACTTGCATGCAATTTTGTCAGATTTTGACAATTTTTGTAGGCTTTTGATAAAATGCTTTGGATAGGACCTCCAGAACCAAACTAAACTTACTGCCATTTGAAAGGAGAAATGTTATTAAACTCTCCACAAAAAAGGTTTTGGTTCTCAGTGTCCTTCGAGTAGTAACATCTCAAACACTGTAAAATGGCTTAAAATTACACGAAAGGCTATTAACAGCCACTTTCGACAGCCTATATGTCAGAAAACTTACAAATGACTAAATACCGAAGTTACTGTAAATTTAAATTCTGCATATGCGCATTTCGACAACTTATGTCTCTTCAGTGCAGATAAAATCAAAACGTTTGGAAGACCATATACTCAAAGATATTTAAAAACTGATAGAGAACAAATAACCAATATGATCTAAATGTAAAGCCAAATTTAATTAAGGACAGAGCTATGCATGAGGGAGATACTCCTTAGTTTTCAACAATATTTACAAAAATTTAGATATTGTAAGGTTCCAAAATTTATTGGCTTTCCGGTCAGCACCGAAGTACTGACTACTGGGCTGGTGAATACCCTCGGGGACTAACAGTCCACCAGCAGTGGCATCGACCCAGTGGTAACAAATGACTAAATACCGAAGTTACTGTAAATTTAAATTCTGCATATGCGCATTTCGACAACTTATGTCTCTTCAGTGCAGATAAAATCAAAACGTTTGGAAGACCATATACTCAAAGATATTTAAAAACTGATAGAGAACAAATAACCAATATGATCTAAATGTAAAGCCAAATTTAATTAAGGACAGAGCTATGCAAGTGTTGCATCTTTTAATTTTATTCATAGAAAGTTCATGTATCAGAGTCAACCTTCCATAATTTTTTGACAACAAATGGGTATGTTTTGAAAATGACCTAACAAAGGAACAAATCTCATGGCTTAATGACCATAGTTCTTTATCTAAACCAGGATGTTCAGAGGAACAGTTTACATGTGGGAACGGGGCATGTATACCCAACAGCTACCTATGTGACGGAGAGAATGATTGTACCGGTGGTGAAGATGAAGATCAAACAAACTGTAGAGGTAACATGGTATAAATAACAAAATAAAGTTGTTGTTTTGGATTCCGAAAATGCGCATTTCGACAACCTATGTCTCTTCAGTGCAGATTAAATCAAAATATTTGGAAATCCATAAACAGAAATGTGTGTAAAGGCTTAAAGAGACCAAATCACCAAGAAAATCTAAATAATAAAAAAAAAAACAAAATCAGCTAAGGACAGAGCTTTGCAAGAGGGATATACTCCTTAGTTTTGAACAAAAATGTTTATATGTTTTCCTGTTTTTGTAATATAGGTAACAGTATAGGTGCGAATTTATGTCATTAAGCAACACTTACTTTGTGGGGACCTTTTAGAAATGTCATCAAAGATTAAATTGTGATGATTGTACAACATCGACAAAATAATACCGAAACAAAAAAAAAAGAAAAGGGTAAACCACAAATGAAAAATCCAAAAATCATATACTATCATAATACTAATAATAAAATGACAATAAAATCATAAACTATTAGAATAATACACATTTAACACAAATTGCGACAATTATACAAAAACAAGACAAATAAATGAAAAAACACACGAACGCCATAAACTAGTACATTGGCAGTGTAAACCACTACAAAAATTTAAAATGTCATCAAAGGTAAAATTGATCAACTCTGTCTAAAGTAAGTAAGAACCGAACCGTCAATCCAAAACAAATAAGCCAAAGACAATCAACAAAGAAACAGAGACCAAGTGCACCGGAATAGTTAGCATCTCCTGGTTCTTATAAGACACCCGCCGCGTTGAACATGGTAAATTCGGTGGTAAACTCAAATGCGTGAGAGGAAACAACAATTAAGTTTTAAAGGGAAAGATCTGTTGTCATCTGGGTAACAGATACCTCACAGCGGTCCACAAGATGGTGATGTCGCCCGTAAAACTTTTGGAGGGATGACTTCAAGTCTTGGGTTACAAACCCCTGTTGAAGCAGCATATTTGTGAGCAACCGGGCTCTATAAAGGAAATCTCTGTATCGAACACATGCTCTTGGATAGCGAATGAGGTGGGAGAATGCTGGCGCTGTTGGGATGTTGCTACAAAGAAAATGGAAATTGACTTTTGGAAAAGTGAAGTCATCGCGTTTGTCGTACAGCTTAGTTTGAAGTCTACTTCTGTTGTCAATCTCAAAATGAACGTCAAGGAATGAAGCTGATGTGGAAGCCTTAGAATTCTTAATTTGGAGCTCTTTTGGATAGATCAGATGAAGAAAATCACCAAAGCGAGGGTTGTTTATTGACAAAATATCATCTATATAACGGAAGCTAAAATTGAAGGATTGGGCCAGTTTTTTAACTTTATTTTGAAGAAGTCCTTCGATGAATTCAGCCTCATAAGAGTGGAGAAACAGAGCAGCTAGGAAAGGTGCACAGTTTGTGCCCATAGGAAATCCGCTAGTCTGTAAAAAAATCCTCCAAACTGGACAAATATATTGTCGATCAGAAACTCTAACATTTTAATCACTTCTGCCTCTGTATATGTTTACATAGTTCATACGTGATGTAAAAAGTCAAAGAAGTAACTTAACATCCATCCATATTGTATATAAGAGTCACAACCATTTCTGAAATAATGCCTTATCTTTACTATATTTTTATTTTTTTTAGAACAGCAGATAATTATATTTGTCAAGGATATTTTCTTGTTCTTTCAACTTCCCTCCTGGAAAAGCAAGTCCCTCTGATCTTCTTATTTGTATAGGGCTTGGATAGACTTTTTCTGTCTTTTAGGTCAGAATAAACGCAGAACTATTGAAAACATTGCAAAAACGTTTTAACGATTTTTAGAGACAAGAGCTGATGCCATGATCTTCACATGTAGATATGAATGATAAATGGATTGTTGCAGCTAACATGCATCAATATGACAAAATGTGTGCAATAAAAGATAACAAAAATACTAAGAAAAAAGCAGAAACATTTTAAAGTTAAAAAATATTGGACTCCTTAAATCATATGTGTACACGAAACGCTAGCTAATGATAATTTTTATTTTTTATATGATTAGAATGCACATCCAGTGAATTTACTTGTGACAGTGGTAAATGTATTGTACTTTTCTGGCTGTGTGATAATTACTATGATTGTCCCACAGGAGAGGATGAATTTCCACAGAACTGTCCAGGTTTGTTTCCTTTTGCTTATATTGTATGTATCTACTTAGCAGTATATGTCACAAGGTACGATTGATAATGCCGATGCCATCAAAAGACATTTCCATATAACAAAATACAAAATATAGAAATAAATGTTCATATCAAAAGAAAGACACAACCAGACAATTTACAAAGATAACAACGAAAATTAGCTCTAATCGGGTGAATTGGCTTTGTACTAACTACGAATATGATATATCAACCGGTCAAATCAGTCGTAAGGGTACCTAATTTTTCTCTTTTTCCATCTTGATTGAGTGATAAAAATTTATAAATTATAAGAAGCACATCAAGCATTCTACTACTAACACTCTGACTATGGCTTTAGGAAAGGGAAATCTTTTCTCTGAACAACGATTCAAACTTGATGCAAATATGCTAATTGAAATATTACATATAATTGTACAAAAAAGTTTTATATTGTGTTGAAATATTATTCGTTGATATCCCGTATCTATTTTATTAATTGATTTCCCATTCTATTATTGTTTTGTTTTTATTATTGTTGCTACTAATATTATTGATGTCATTATTTCATTGCTTTCCCAAAGACCTATTTTGAAACTTGCAATATCTAAATTTGAGAAATTTTATAAAGAACTAAGTAGTATCCTCACCTTGCATAGCTCTGTACGTACATTTAGCTTATTTTGGCTTATTGGTAATTTGTTCTTTGGCATTTCTTCGCATATTTCTGTTTATGGATTTCTAAATGCTTTGATTCGATCTGCAATGAAGACATAAAAGTCGAAATGACCATAAGCAGAAACAAAATTCACAATAACTTCAGTATTTTATTATTGATAAAACTAAAATGAAGGCCAATGAAATACATAAATTTGAAAGAATGCTGAAAAGATTCTTTGTGTTTGAATTTCCTTTTTGAACTCAATTTTTATGAAAATTCATCAAATAAATATAAAATAATTGATAACAGATAGATCTTTCAAAATAATACAAATGTATATGACTATCTGATAGTGTGACTGCTGCCGTACGCTTCCAGAGCACCTGATGTCACTTCCGGTTTTCTTAGGAGTTAACACTACAGTGCTTTAGTTCTTAATGTCCCATTTTTATTGTCGTGCCTTGTGGCTGTCTCATGACGTTGTTTTGTCTTTGCTTTTCTCTATTGTCGTTTTTGCCATGTCTTTGGACAATTTTTCTGATAATCACTTCAATTGTTCTTTCGGTATTTTACCGCCATTGATTTTATATCTTGGGTTTTTGCCCTTCTGAATAAGTTGTCTTGAAAATCAGTTCCGATGCAGTAATGGAAAGTGTATCACCTTGTCCTTGTCCTGGTTGTGTGATGCGTATCAGTTCAGACGCAGTAATGGAAAGTGTATCACATTGTCCTGGTTGTGTGATGCGTATCAGTTCAGACGCAGTAATGGAAAGTGTATCACATTGTCCTGGTTGTGTGATGCGTATCAGTTCAGATGCAGTAATGGAAAGTGTATCACATTGTCCTGGCTGTGTGATGCGTATCAGTTCAGACGCAGTAATGGAAAGTGTATCACATTGTCCTGGTTGTGTGATGCGTATCCTGATTGTAACTCAGGAAAAGATGAAAATAGTGAAAACTGTCCAGGTAATTCTCCTGCTCTTTTTTATCAGTAATTTGTATCAATTTCCTTTGATCTACAGAGACTGATATTTTCAGTATCACCGAACTGGTCAAGTCACGCGCGGGTTGCTATGCTGACGTCATGTATTGGCAATATTTTTGTTTTCATACCCGTAATACGTTGAATGAATAATCTATACTACTAAAATAATGAGACTCTTTTTGTTTGCCAGGTACCTTCAGAAACAACAAATACTACGACTTAGCTTCATATATCCAAAAATTGGGATGGTTGTGCCATTTTAAAATTTCATAGGCATATATGCAATTGTGCCTGCACTTAGTTAATTAACTTAATTAATTAATTGCGGAATCGCGGTTTCAGTCATCGGTCCGAAATTATACATGCAATATGTGAAAAAAACACCACAGAAAATAAACAATATCATTTTAAATCTTTTAACGCTACAGATTGTTGGTTTACCATAGAAATGTTGAGAATGACGAAGAAAAACATACAACAAGCAGCAGTAAAAAATCGATCAGCCCAATCTTTAGAAAGTAATTGTTTGTTTGGTTTTTGTCAAAGTTTTCAAACTTACAATTGCTTCTCTTGACCGCGCGGCCTATTCACATCAAGGATATCGGATCAGCACAACAGGCCGAGACAGGTCAGTCAACACTTTAAATTTTGACTTGTTTGTACAATAAATACTGAAAACGTTTTCCTATGGCTATACTATGTGATATGGTTAATTGTTGAGACAAAATCATGTACTAGGCTGTAGATGACATTTACACGATATGCAAGTGTTTTTTTTATATATATTTTTTTTTAATTTATTTTTTTTTATTTAGCATTTTGGATTATACATACAATATAGATAATGTTACATTAAAAATATGAAGGTCTGAGAAAAAAAAAACAACAAAACATAAAAGTCGATGAAAAATTCACTAAAACACATTGAAATAATTATAATCAATCACGGAAACCCTGAAAATCATGATATGCGAAAATAACAAAAAAAGGAAAACAGCAAACACCTACAATGGCCAGGAACTACAATCACATGCCACAATTTACAAGCAAACTGCACCAGAAAAACAATAATGAAAACAAGAGACAAACATAAATAACGATAGGAACTCGGGATAGCCGGACTTGGTACCGGCACCAGCAAAAGCCAGTGGTAGGGTTAAACCGGTTTATGGGTACCCAAACCTCCCCTTTCTCTATCCCGTTTCCCTATAGTATCATAAACACGCGAATAAATCCCAATACAGGTAGACTACTAACTCAATGACCACTATCTTGGAACAGAAAAAACATAAGACAAAACGTAATTTTGAAAGAAGGGTCAAAGAGTGCTCGCCGCTAAACTGCCGGCTAGCTAAAGGAATCTAGTCTGCTGGTAAATCACTGTCGCACTACGGAAGAAAATAACCCTTTTAATACCAACCACAATAAACATAAACATTATACCATGTCAGTCACAAAGCACAGTGCACAATGGACCAATTCAGAAATTGTACGGCATTCTTGGATTGTGATTGTTCATGATGTCGCTGATTGGTCAAGACATATTTCGCGAGTACGGAATTTCTGAATCAGCACATTACGTACAACTTCGATGTCAGACAGAAAGTGTCATTGGAAATCAAATATAAACGAAATGTCAAAAAGGGCAACTAATTAATGAAGGAAAGATAATAGGGAACACTTACAATGGCCGAACATTACAATCACATGTCACAATCAACCAGGGAACTGCACAAGAAAAACAATAAAATGACAAAAGACAAGATAACGTAGATAAAGATAAAGACTCGGGATAGACTCGGAATAAAACTTCGGTTAGCCAACGTTTGTCAAATTTACACAAATTTAAAGTCTTTTTTCTTGAATTTTGTTTTTGATCAAGAATTTTCAACTCTCGTGAAGATTAATGAATTTTATTTTAACAGATTATTGTAAGATATATTTTCTTTACCTTTGATGTCCGAAGGTTTAATTGGAAATCAAACATTACTGAAATGGCAAAAAAAAAGGCAAATAAGTCTTCAGTTCGCCAACTTTTGTCAAATCTAAACAAATTTAAAGTCGGTTTTCTTGAATTTTGTTTTTGATCAAGAATTTTAAACTTTCGTGAAAATTGATGAATTTTAACAGATTATTGCAAGATATATTTTCTTTTTAATTAAATAATTAAACAATTACAGTCTTTTGTATCGGTCGATATCGGTTGAAATAGACATCTTAATATCAATTATATTGACTTACGCTCGATATCGGTGTAAATGGACCTCTGAAAAAGACCACAATTGTATAAAACAAGTATCACATGAACGTCAAACATTTTTCACAATTTAAAATACTATTATATAAAATAGTTCTCAATCATGTTTTTCAACCTTTTTTCTTTTGCAGGTGATTCCAGTAAATATAACCCTGTCTAAAATTTCTATATTGCTCCATTCTGAATAAGGGAGCCTTTCGTAACCCTCATCCACGGGTTTCTACTGGTGCATATAGATTATTGCAATATACAATAGATAATTGTGCTTTAATATAAATTTCAGCTTATTACTATTTATTATAAAGTTCAATTCATCATTTTGTGAATTACCGATAAAAGAAATTATCACGGCGAAGCGCATCAAACTCGACCAGACGGGCTCACTTGATAGTGGCCGTGATAAAGACCGTATCAAAAATAAAATATCCTATTTTCCATATTGGACTATTCCAGAAATAATCCATCCCCCCCTTATGGAAGACATGCATGTACGAAAAAAAAATCCATGGAA
Source organism: Modiolus philippinarum (assembly GCA_002080025.1). Taxonomy (NCBI): domain Eukaryota; kingdom Metazoa; phylum Mollusca; class Bivalvia; order Mytilida; family Modiolidae; genus Modiolus; species Modiolus philippinarum. The sequence goes on from MJUU01007963.1 coordinate 31,313, forward strand.
ATTTTTCTGTGAAGGAAATGTAAATGTCTGGAAATTCCAGACAACGCTATGGAAGATAGTGGCTTAATCTGTAAAAATCCATGGAAATTTTTCATTGATAGCATGAAAAACATTTGGAAGTTTTTTTATTGAAAAAAAAATTGTCTGGAAATTCCTTGCAAAACTATATGAAAAACTGATGGCCAATGAGAAAATGCACGACGATGTCGATGTACACATATAATCACAAAAGCACTGTAGTATTTCACATTTTTCTCCTTACAAATCTCCCAGAACCTCTAACACTTCAGCCAGCTGCCGAACCGGGTGAGCTAAAGATATCAATCCATTACCCCCAGTCAATTTACTGGTTTTTTAAATCTACTAGGTAGACTGTCCACAGGCACTTGTTTCATAAAGAATGTCAGTGACTGACATTTCTTATGAAACAAGTGCCTGTGAGGCTGTCCTGTATACACAATAATAATTTTCTTAGAAGTCAGTAGTACAGATTTAAACTGAGTCCATCCTTAAAAACTGGGTGATCTGTCATCAGTACCTGGGGTTCCTGAAAGTGACAAAGGGTGGTCCATGTTGAGGCTTTTTTTGCACAGGCACTTGTTTCATAAAAAAATGTCAAAGAGGGGGGGGGACAAGTGCCTGTGCTTTTTTTAGCTTTATTCGTTAGATAGCCAAAGCACAACTTAAGTATGATAATGTA
>MJUU01007965.1:5301-22884 GCA_002080025.1 Modiolus philippinarum
AAAGCTACCATGAAAGACTGTAAAATTCTACAGAAAGCAGATCAAGTCCACTTATAAATGGTTATATGGGTTGAAAACATTCTTATATGACATATTTGACACAAGAAGTTCACTAATAGATGTCTCAATCTGAAATATCTTATTAATTAATATTTATACTGAATAATGATATTTAATATAATTAATTATTATAAAATATATATACTTTATATATCTTACCAAATAATCGGGAACTGATGATACAAATTGTTTGAAGTCTTCTGATTGGTCAGCAGTTGATTCCAAAATGGATTCAATCTTATCATATCCTTCTAGTATTAACAGTTCTATATCATCGAAATTCTCTGCCTTTATCAAATCCTGAACATATTTATCTGAAACATATTTGAATTAATATGGAAATTATTTTTTGATTTAGATGTAGAGAATATATGGGCTAGTATTGTCAGTAATGTAAATGATACTTGATTTTTGATATACTCCTAACAATATAGAAAATGGAAGTTACACAAAATGTGATATGACGGTTACAAAGCATAGTAGTTTGTATAATACTATAGTAAGTTACTGAAATATCATAATATAAAGATAATCTACCACTAAAGGTATCGAAACTCTATACACCAAGAACTGCCTTCCATGTGTGCTATCTCATCAAGTTTTTGTTGAACCAAAATAAGGAATGAAAACATATTTTGATACAAAAAGAATTAAAGAGTTTCACTAGTTGCAATAAATATATTTCAATGATAGAAGAACCCTGCCCATCTATGTGTTCTAATTTCATCCATGTAATCATCCTGCAATAGCAAACTAGACAAATGTTCTGACAGGTTTTCCTGTGTGATGTCATAAATTTACAATCATGTAGAAGACCAAAAATCAAACTTAACCTTTATGGCCTTAAAGTATGGCTGATATCTGCTAAGGACAGAGCTTTGAAGGAGTGTAACTGTCCATATGTCATTTCATTCAGTATACATACCTATAGCTTCAACATTTTCAGTCATCCCAGCAGCTTCAGCAATGTCCCTAGCTGTCCTTTGTTCAGCATCACGTTCTGTTATACTGTAACCTATCGTAATGAGGGTTCCCAAGTCAGCACCTGTAAAATAGCCCTCACATGAACATCATATGGAAAAAAGAAGGGAAGTGGGGAATGTGTCAAAGAGACAACGACCCAAAGGGGAGTAATAACAACTCAAAGCCACCATAAGATCTTCAACGAACGGTGAGGAAAATGATATACAAAAAATCCTGTGAATCATCTTTTCATCTTTTTAAATACAAATTATCATGATTATCTGTAGATAACTTAATGAAGATGATAAATTTTAAGTTCTGTTTTTGAGAATTTTAAAAGGACAATTACAAGACATTTCATTATTATTTAGTTATGCACCCAAAAATTATTTCATAAAGCGAGACATAAAAAGATTTCTGTACCATCCTGTGCTGCAAGTCTGTGAAGTTCTGTTTGTCCTTGCATGTCCTTTTCTTTACTTGGAGGCTCTTCCTCTAACTCCTCATTGACGGTTTCTAGATTTGGTCTTTGAGCTAAAGCTGCCTCCTTTGCCCTGTAAATATATTTAATCAATGAGAAAATAGATCACTTCAAAGAGTATTTATGGACCTCTTCATATAATTAACAAAAGCCATATACAAACTTTGTGGGATCACCAAGCTTACTTTCTAACTATTTTCACAGAATGAAAATGTTCAGTGTATTTTTTAATTACTTCCCATGTTTAAATATTCATTTCATATTATTTGAATACACAAATACCATGATCCCGACTTTTGCGTGCAAACTATAACAAATTAATTAAAGAAAATGGACCCTTACTTGTGTTTTAAATAAAATATTGAAAGATTTGTCCAAAATAAACTTGCACCTTTTGTTAATAAAAAATACCTATTAAAGCATTAAAAATGAATTCGAACTTGCACACTACTCCTGCCATTTAAAGCTGCTTAACATAACTATTATTCTTTATATCAATAAACCAAATGAAGTTACACCAATATTATCAATACTTATATCCAACATTTATACATTTTATTCTTTTGTCTACAAAGTATATTGTGTGAAATAAATTTGGTGTTGGTATATAAAGAATGATTTACTTTCGTTGTAATTCTTCTTGTTCTTTTTTCTTCCTTTCCTCTTCCTCTTTTTGTTTTCTCTGTCTCTCTTCCTCTTCCAATTGTCTTTGTTCAGCTTTCCTTCTTTCTTTCATTTTAGCTTCTTCAAGTTTCATTTCTTCTGCTCTTTGCAGCTCTTGGATAAGAGCCTCTTGCTAGTAAGTGAAAATATTTATATTTGAATGTTTTACCAAAATGACCAGAAAATTTTCCCCATTGGGATAAATGTCAAATGAATCTCAAACTAAAAATTTGAAATTTTACAAATGTAAAACTGAAAGCTTATGAATATTTTGTGTAGAAGAACATTTCTTGAATGAAAACTTATCAGTTTTGTGTAAAATTATCAATGAAGGGATATTGAGTAAATGCAAATGAGACAAAGTCTCTACAAATACATGGTAAATAAGCAATGGAACAACGCTTTTATTGTTGTTCTTCATCTTGAAGTTGCCATGAGGCCCATATTATCATAATGTTCAGACATAATTATAAGTTTTTGCGTTATAAAATTATACTTAAGGTAACCACATCTTAAGGCTTATCAGATTTTTGTGTAGAAGAACAAACTGTCTTGTCAAAACTTACCGGGCATTAGATTTTTGTGTATAAGTATTGTAATGTTAAGACTCATCAGATTTTGTGTAGAAGAACATGCCGTCATTTTGAGACTTATTAGATTGTGTAGAAGGACATATTATAATGTTAAGACCCATCAGATTTGTGTTGAAGAACATACCATCATGTTAATACTTATCAAATTTTTGTGTAGATGAACTTATCTTAGTGTTAAGACTCATCAGTTTTGTGGAGGAGAACATACCCTCATATTATGATCTGCATTACTTTTATAAGAACATACCCTCATATTATGATCTGCATTACTTTTATAGTTATACAACCACTGGGACAGATACTCAATGGGATCTTTTGGTCGTTTTACTGCCAGCTCAGCCAATGCCAGTGTCAGTGCTGTTCCCAGATGATCTGCTACATATTTTCCATCTATAGTCGTGGGCCTTTCACCAGTCCTTGGACGTGTATCTTGAGATACATAAATCTTATGTCCACTACCAGTACGTTTACCTGATACTGGCCTAGTTTTTTGTATGGTTGTGAGTACAGGACTTTGAAGGATTTCTGTAATTTGGTCTTGTAATGCATTAGTCCCTATCTTTGTTGGATCATCATAATAATCCTTTGGTGTACAGCCATTCTGCAAGTTTGATAATGTTTTTTTGTCAAAATATTCCTTAATATAAACACAACAATATGAATAATGTTTTGTCTATTATTTTATATAACTTTAAATGGTTTGCATTGAAATTTAAAGTATTTTATGAGTACAGTTTTATTAAACAGTAGATTTTTGATGCATTAACTCGAACACCATGTTTTTTTGGTCCCTTTGTTAAGTTTAAACATAGTTCGACCTTGATATCTCAAACACCCCTCTGGCTCGAACTGTTTTCATCGGTCACTTGGGTATTCGAGCCATTGAAGTTCCACTGTATAAGATTGTGAATAAAGAATGAATCATCATTTTAGTATCTACAGAGGTTAAAATCAATCTTTCCTCCTGAGACTTGGGGAATGTTGTATTTTGACAACTTACTATATCCTTGATAGTTTCATCAGATCCTGCTGTCTTTAATATTTCATATATAAAACCTGCATCAGTTCTACCGCCAGCATAATGTAGAGGTGTCCTTCCCATCTGTAAATATAAACACTTAACTTATTAACAATGGATGTGTTTGACTCTTCTACAGTAAATGGTGTGTTTGACTCTATGATAATAAATGGTGTGTTTCTTTTACACAAAATGGTGTGTTTTACTCTTTTGCAACAAATTGAGTGTTTGACTCTTTTATAACAAGTGGTGTGTTTGACTCTTTTATATCAAATGGTGTGTTTGACTCTTTTACAACAAATGGAGTGTTTGACTCTTTTATAACAAATGGAGTGTTTGACTCTTTTATAAACAATTGATGTGTATGACTCTTTTGTAACAAATTGAGTGTTTAGAATCTTTTTCAACAAATGGTGTGTTTGACTTTTTTATAACAAAAGGTGTGTTTGACTCTTTCATAAACAAATGGTGTGCTGATAAGTGCAGTTCAAATAAAAATGATTCTCAGATAACATGTGGTCTGTTTGACTTAACAAAATAACCATACTTTACATTACTTTTTAAATTCTATTGGTCAATTCAGTATTATCATGATAAAATTGAGAAATGATGACTACTATCTTGAATTGATGTCTAAAAGATTTTGACATAACTAATATTTGGTCAATATCATGTTATCTTTGATAACTTTTTTCCAAATCAAGCTGTTAGCACAATGGAATTGTGTACAAAAATGTACATCTTCACTTACACCATCTTGGAAGTTTAGTGCATCTTTGAAACTATTTGCCATTTCTTTTATTACATCTATCTTTGACAAAACTACAGCTTTTTGAAGGGGAGGTAATCCTGTTCTGTCTGCAGCTTGTAGCAGTTTTTTACGGTCTAGTAAATTCTTCAGTTCTCTCACATCATCACTCTCTATGGCTTGATGTACTTGTTCAATCTTACTCTGAAAATAGGTGATTTATCATATCATTAATTTCAGACATATTGACTTGGACAGCTTTCTAAATGTGAATGTTCGGCATAATTGTCCATTTTAAAGCTGACACAGAACCTTAGATGAATGTAAAAGAAATACTAATGAAACTGCAGTGTACTATAATTTTACAATTTATTGGAGTTTGAATCGCCTGTTTAAATCTTATTTTGTATTCTCCTATTAAACTACAAAACTGTTGTGAGGTTGTTTTATATAAATATATAAAAATATTACATATGACAAAGTATCCTATCAATTTCATTGGCTGAAACAGTCAAGTGATTTCAAAAATATTTAGCGTATTTTCAGCTTTGTTTCTATTTATATGTATATTGACGCCATGTTTCTATTTTTAAATATATTGACGCTATGTTTCTATTTATAGTCATGTTGACGCTATATAACTAAATTTATTTCCAGTTTGACTTTCAAGTCTTATTTTTGCACCGCGAAAGATCTTATTATAGAAATAATAAAAAGTACGGTCTTTACGCATATTAAGAGCACGGAGATATTAGACAGCCGAAATCGATTTAAAAGTTGTCCCATGGTATTTTTAAGCGCTGCACATATATAGGAAAACAAAAAAAGTTTTCTTGTTTCTTTTATTTGAAAATAACAGATGTGTTTGCATATATTATCCTTTGCACACATGCAACAAACTCACTCTTGTCGGTGTGCAGATTGATTTCATTTTCGCCTTCAACCAGAGCTTGTACTTGGAAATAAATTCAGACGTGTTGACAAAATCTTACTAGACAAAAATGCAATGAGATACAACCAAAACTACATATGTAATATAACAATAATGGACCTTTTACTCTGTCAATATGTTATATATGGACCTGTTAGGAATATATTGACCTCGGTCAATATAAACCTAACAGGTCCATATATAACATATTGACCTCGTAAAAAGTCCATAATTGATAAATATAAGTCAGTAGGATTATTCGTTTACCTGATGGTCTGGTATTTTTTGTATGAAGTCCTCCAAATCTGTTGATACACCTTTAGCTTGCTCAGCCGTGACAGGCCAAATAGACCAACCAGATAATAACATATCTTCCAGTTTGTCAATTTCGCCTTTCAAAATCTTTTGCTTGGCATGTAGTTTGAGAGCAGTTTCTGCCTCATCAGGACTTTGGAATTCATTACTGAAAATAAGATCAGCAACTGTCTTCCCACAGTTACTACGAAGAGAAACATCGACTTTTTCAAGTAACAATTTGAATATGTCTATCGGTGCCCCCAATTTGACTGCTGCATGTAGATAACTTGTCCCATCAACATCTCTAGCTGTACAGTTGTCTCCCTTATTCAAAAGCTCCTTTACTTCGCCGACGTTTTTGTCTTTTATAGCTTGGTAGAGTTTTGTTGACACAAAGTTATCCATATCTGGAAAAGAAGAGTTTGTAATTCATATAATTTGTTATAATTAGTTCTTTTTTATATGCTGGTCTTTGATGGTATGTAGAGGACCATGGGTCTCAAAGGGGTATTAGCGGGAAGCGGGATTGGCGTTTTTAAGCAAGTGGGAAACATGATCATGGCTAAAAATTGCACATGAAATGGGACAGAGAGTCCATCAAAGCTGTCTTTCTATTTGTCCACATTTCATACTTAAAGAAGAGAAGGCATTGATTTATTTTAACTTTGCAGAATTAGAAATGTTGTGTATGACAGAAGAAATTCCGCATGAACGTATAATTATACATCCTTGATTTTGTTTTTTGTTGTTTATTTTATTTTCTCTAATGATATGTCAAGTTTAAACCGGTTTTGACCCGTTAGATAAATTTTCTTTATTTAATGTATGTTGAATAAAGCCCTGTGCTGTTTCCCGCCAAATCTTTTGGGAAAACAATTATCGGTTTTTATCATTGATCTTTAGAGAAAAAGATAACACCACTTTATCCCGATTATTACCATATTTTATCCACTCTCGATAGTTAAATTTAAAAATTTTTAAATGCTCAACAAGCCTCGCAATTAAAATTTTAAAATTTAACTATCTCTAGTGGATAAAATATGGTAATGAACAGCAGGATCTTGTGGTGTAATCTATATTTATTTTTTATTTTTTTTATTTTTTTTTTGTTGGCAAGACATTTTATCACTACTGTAAAATAATAAATGTTTTTATTGATAAATTTTTACTTTCTTCACATTTGCAAAGATGCATTTTTAAGTACAAGCACCTATAACAAAACCATTTTGTAATAAATATATCAATATCACTTGTCAATCTTTTATGGAGGATATTAATTCATTGATGAATGTAATAAATTATGCATCAGAAATTTTAACCACTGAATAATGTAAAAAATACCTCCCCCTTTTAAAACACATGAATATTGAATTAGGTGTAATCATATTACATTTTGAACAATTAACCTATTACCCTTGTTTAATTCACCCATAAAGATCAACAGTAAATCATATAAAATTACCTGCTATAAACAATAGGTATGCAATTGTAATCCTAATCAACAAACTCTACCTGATCAGACAGGTGTATGGTTGTCAAGTAGATTGTTTACCTTGACGATAAATGGGGCACTTAAAGGATTTAAAACTGTGTACCATTTATGTACATATTGAAATTTAAATATCTTAAGTTGGTTAATGTATTGAGAACCTAAAATGATCGATAGTTTATTTTTTCAAGTTTTTTATTTGTCAAGAGATATTCAGATATTTTATAAGTGGTGGATTACATACAGAAATGACTGTGAAAAGGGGGGTACTTTTCTTTGCAGGACTATGATTGATGTGAACTTCATTTGTTAAAAAAAAATCAGTATAATAGCTCAGACTGGTATCTTGAGTTAATTTTAACTGGTATTGTTAAAATTAATTTCTAAGATGAAAAAAAAAAGATTTAGGTTTAGTTGAGAGAGTATATGATTTATTGTATTTTTTATATTATCCAATTCCTGTACTAAATAAATGTTAACTTGACACCATAATATAATGTACCTTAAGTTTAAACGAAATTAGTTATGTGTACCTTATAATTATTTGTTGGCTTTAGAAGGAATAAAATTCTGAAAAGGGAGAATTTGAGAAGGATACTATGCGGAGTTTAGCCCAAAAGCGGGAGTGTCCTGTGTAATGTGGTAGGGTTAACAGGTATACCTAAACACATAAAGGAAGGAAAATGTGTAGTCATCGTTTACAATTAAATACCTGAATTTGTTCAGATGCTTTGCAAATTCTCTTCATTATTGTCTGAAACAAAATATTTGGACATTTTCAAAATACTTTAAGTGAATTTGAAAAAAAAATTAAAGTATAATTAATTGACCTTGGTGAATATAAAAATGTCATGAGTGCCAAGCAATGCAGAAGTTATTAAACAAGTTGTTTTTTTCTCATATTTCAAAAATGTTTTGAAACAATGGTTTTGTTTGAATTGCAGGAATGTTGCAAGATAACCAGGTGAGCGACACAGGTTCCTAGGAACCACTTGTTTTTTAGCTCACCGGGCTGAGTCAGAGTGAGATTTTGTCAGTACTTCACATCCATCCACGGCCCATCATTAAATTTTCATTCAGAGATATTCTTCCTGCTGAAACCACTGGGCCAGTTGGAACCAAAATGAACCTTAGGTGGTCTCCTATAAAAGTTATATCCAGCCAGTCTGATCCCAATAAAGATGGCCACCAGCAGGGAACATAGTTTTAAATTTTACTCTATGTTTTAACATTCAAAGATTTTCTCTTAAACTAATAGTCCAATTAGAACTAAACCGTAGTCATAATGGTCCCTATATAGTTCTCTACAGAAAAGATAAATGGTCTGTATAACAACAAGATGAATGATAGCTGGCAGATGAACATAGTGGACTGTATGGCAAAATACATTCAATGATCTCTGAAATTACCAGTCCAATTAGAACCTAGTCACAATGGTCCTTAGCAGATGCATTGTTCAGTATGTCAAGGATTAAATTTCATGTTATACATACCCTTGGTATGCATTATTGCAAATGGTTTAATTTGAAATGTTTTGTATAATTTTTAAAAGAAAAAAAACATATAATTTATAATATAATAAAATGAAAAAATCAAAATTTGTGAAAACTGAATAAACTACAGGCTTTCAGGATCCTAGATACCATATGTATATTTATCACAATAGCAGTAAGGTCAATGTTATATTTTACATATCAAGGTAATATTCTATCCCAGTTGTTACGGCATTGATTGGCTAATGAGATATCCTTGTTCAGCGAGCTACATTATTGTTCCAAGTCCATTTCACCATTTGTAATACAAGTGTTGCAGTTTGACAATAACAATATTTTCTTTTCATTTAAGGTTATCATGACACCAATGCCTATCCAGTGCCATCCTTCTATAACCCATTACCATGGCAACCAATACACATTCCTAAACAGAAAACAGAGAAAAAAGTGCGACCAAAAACAAAGAGATACATATGGAATCCTGACAAATACTTGTAGTTACTGTTTTGATTAGGAATTGTCTGTGATATTTATTTTAGTGCCTCATGTTTACATGTTTTTTTATTGTATTAAATATAGCATTTATTTTGGCATGATAGTGCAGTCAGGCCAGAAATTGATGCTTAGTCTACTTTTGTTGGAATAATTAGAATATACAGTCATGAAAAAATCAGATAAAATTTTGCATAAGGGTATTTGGAAAATAATTTTAAATGGTAATTTGTACAATTTAGGAAATCTTTAAAAAAAAAAGTAATTTTTTTTTGATTTTCACAACAGATTTTCCAGATATATACTTATGATATTGTAATATAAATTGTACATATAGTGTCAATTTTTTATCATTGGTAAAAGGAAGTTTACTGAGTTAATAATATACACCTGTTTACTGGCTATGAGGACAATAGCAAGTTTATGGTTTCCTGATGGGAAGCTAGGGGGAAAAGTTGGTGTCCATGAAAACCATAAACTTGCTTTTGTTCGATTATCCAGTAGATATAAATGTTTTATTGTACTGAAATCAAACATTAAAGGAATATCAATGTGACATCATGGGTAAATAGTTCATGGTCCTAATTACCAGTAAATAGTTCATCAATGATCAATTGCGAAAATTTTGCCCGGTAAATAGTCTGTTTGTGAAAGTGTGAATAGTAAATTTATCCAATAACAATTTATATAGAAAATATATACTGAGCTATAATAATGTTAGTTTGCTAATTACATCCTTGTTAATAATCACATGGTCTGTTGTTGTACAAATGCATTAACCTTTTGTCTAGTAGCTAAATAAATGTCAAGTTTGGGAGGGGTAGACCTAGGATATGGGAGATATAAGTCAGAATTACTGCAGGGAAGTCATTCTTATTCAATTATTTGCAAAGGGAGAATTCATAGCATAGTATTCAGCATTTTAACTCTTATTTTAAAAAGAAATGATTCAGTAGATTTTTCTATAATTTTATTACATCTTATATGTACTAATTATCTCTAGTCTCTGTTTTTGTTGAAAATTAGCAACTCTTTTTTTTATACAACCGCAAAAAGTTTTGAGGTCGTATATTGGTATGACACTGGCGGCGTTGTCGTCGGCATCTGTGTACCCTTCGTTTCTGTGCGATAACTTAAGTTCTAGTTGAGCAAACTTTATGAAATTTTAACACAATTTTCCTTGGCACAAAAGGAAGCCTGGGTTTGGTTTTGGGTTTACTGGCCCTGCCCGTTTTTAAGAAATTGCAAAAAAGGGCCAAATTGGGTGTTTTCATATATTGGGCTGTAGAATATTTATTATGTATCGGATTTTGATGGGGTTTCTTTCAGTGTAATCCTTAGGAAATTTCCAATCTGTACTAAGTCAACAGATTTCACGGCCCATGTACTGTTAATGAAATAAATGGGCCCCAAAAGGGGCGAATCTCAAAAATTTTATTTTTCTTATTTTTAGTCCGATTTTAATGCAGTTTTTTGCTATGGATTTCTTATGTAAATCTTAATGCACAGCACTATCATTTTTTTGATAACTTTTTTCCTTTCCGAGTGATGAGGTTCCAAAGGGGGCCAAAAATGCAAATGTGCAGATTGCCTAAAATTTTCATTTTTTATCAGATTTCAATGGGATTTTTTTCTTTGCATTCCTCTTTTTATAAGCTTTTAGAGATATGCTAACAGATTTGGCGTATCTCTTACCGTTTCTGAGCTATAAGGGTCAAAAGGGCCAAAATTGCTATTTTTCAAAATATGTAAAATCTGTATTTTTCATCGGATTTCATTGGGATTTTTTTCTTTGGATTCCTCTTGTTGTAAGTTTTTAGCAATACGTCAGCAGTTTTGGCATATCTTTTAGCATTTACAAGCTATAAGGGGTCAAAATTGCAATTTCTCATAATATGTTAAATTTTCATTTTTCATTGGCATCTGATTGGATTTTTTCTTTTGATTCTTCTTTTTGTAAGCTTTCAGCAGTATGCCAACAGATTTGGCGAATTTCTTACGCTTTTGGAGCTATAAGGGGGTCAAAGGTGCCAAAATTGGTATTTTTCAAAATATTTTAAATCTTTATTTTTTAGGATTTTAATAGGATTTTTTTACTTCTTATTCCTCTTGATGTAAGCTTTTGGTAGTTTGTCAACAGTTTTTGTGTAACTCTTAGTTTTCCATAGCTTTAAGGGATTAAAAGGGCTAATTTTTATGTTCACAAGGCCTACCTTGTGTCCAGCTAATTACTGTGTCTGTTCATCAAATTACGATGTTAAGCTCTTTACTGTGTCAACATTCCTTTTAAAATAAAATTGTTCAAATTTCAGTGGTCGACATGCTGTGGTTGTTTCATGCTGCGCTCAGCGTAGCCCTTTATTTACCAGAAGTGTTTTATACTGATCAAATCGCGAGACAAAATTCAGCACATACTGTAGTATTTCAGTTCATACTATTTAAATAATAATGTACTTCATGCCTACTTTTACACTTTTAAATACTTCAGAAGTTTGCATTTGAAGTAAAGTTATGATCTGTTAATTTCAAATTTTTCAAAGTTGCATTTTTGATATCAGATTGGTTATGTTGAGGGGGAGTTTAAGATCAAATTTGAGCAGTCATTTAATTTTGTACAAAATTGTTGAATTTTTGAGTCTGTGCAATAACTAAAGTTCTACTTGACTAATTCTAATGAAATATTACACACAATGTTACTTGGACCAAAAGGACACCTGGAATTGGTTTGGGTACTTTATTCAATGTTTTCCTGTGGGTTTCCTGTTAAAAAAGGATTTTTTGTCTTTGGATGCCCTTAGTGCTCAGCGAGTTTCTTTGGACTTGAATTCTATTTCATGCAAGTCTCAGTGTTGTTTTGTTGAATTTTGTTAAGCTCTTCCATATTCAAGCTACTAAAGGTGAAAGGAGCAAAATCTTCTTTTAGTTCATTTTGTTTATTGGAATTTGCATCTTTATTCTCTTGATAAACTTTTTTGAAGTTCACCCACAGATTTTACTAAGTACACATTAAAAGGATTTAGTGTCTTTGGATTCCCTCAGAGCTGAATATGTAGAAAGGTTTGGTTAGCTTGGTTACTGTTTGTAATCTATTAGGGACCAAGGGGGCAGTAATTACTTAATAAGTTACTGTAGCGACAGTTGTCTTGTGTTAAATTTGCCCAAATACACATTCGATGTGCTTTGGTTGAATCATGCTTGGCTTTATTTTATGTATAATTTAGCTGCATTTTAGTTCTGTATCATATAGAGAAGTTGATCTGATGTCATGTATTTCATTTGTTTGTTATCTTTTTTCTATTTTTCACTGCCAGCTTTCTTATCAATAAGATAGTAATAATATGATAATTAAATGTTTGATAAGGAATTGTATGTCAATTTTTTATTAGCATTGTTAGTTATTATTGTACGATGGTATGTTTGACAAAAAAATCTCCAGTAGTGGTTAATGTTTGTCATTATTAATATACTAGTAGTACAAGTCATTATGTTAGAAGTTGTCTATGCAACTTTGAAATATGTGTATATTATGTATACAAAATGTACTAGGTTCTCATTATGTCGTGAGTTCCATTATATCATTTCAACTAAATTTTTAACTGTGATGTCACCTTTACTACCAGTACATAGCTACATACCACAATAATATGAGCTACCAGTATACAACCTGATTAGTTGTAAAATTGGTAACATACAGTAGGTATTTATTTGATTTTGTCAGAGCTTTATTTAATTTACCAAGTAAAAACATATAATATAACAAAATCATTCTTTTTTTTATGCCCCTGCGACGACAAGTCGGGGGGGCATATTGTTTTACCCCTGTCCGTCCATCCGTCCGTCCCATCTCTGATATGCTGTTATTCCAGACAACTCCTCCCAAAATATTAATGCTACATTTATTTTACTTTGCACGGTGATTAGGCATGGATTGAAGATGGGCATATTGTCATGGTTTTGATTTTGGCATAAAATTGTGATTTTGAGGTGTAGTTGAACTTGGCCATTTTATTGAAATGTGTATTCTGGAATTCTAATTCCGGACAACTCCTCCCACAACATTTATTTTACTTTGCACAGTAATTAGGCTTGGATTGAAGATGTGCATATTGTTATGGTTTTGATTTTGGCCAAAATTTGTGATTTTGAGGGGTAGTTGAACTTGGCCATTTTATCAAAATGTGTGTTCTTGACCTGTTATTCTGGATAACTCCTAACACAATATTAAAGCTAAATTATTTTACATTGCACAGGGATAAGGCATGGATTGAAGATGTGCATATTGTCATGGTTTAGACTTTGACCAAAATTTGTGATTTTGAGGGGTAGTTGAACTTGGCCATTTTATCGAAATGTGTGTTCTGGACCTGTTAATCCGGATAACTCCTCCCCTAATATTAAAACTACATTTATTAAACCCCCGCAACAAAGTTGGGAGGGTATACTGGAATCACCATGTCCATCCGTCTGTCCATCCGTCCGTCCGTCTGTCCGTCCGTAGACATTTTTTGTCAGAAGCTTATCTCGGGAACCTTTGTTAATTGACTTTTCAAATTTTGTCAGAATGTTAGTCACTATAAGTACTTGTGCACCTCCTATTTTCAGATTGATTCATAAATTTTTAACAAAGTTACAGCACTTTGTAGATTTCTCCTACTTAGAGTCTATATTGAAAATTTGTCCGAAGCTTATATCAGGAACCTTTCTGAATTGACTTTTCAAATTTTGTCAGAATGTTAGTCACTATAAGTACTTGTGCACCTATTATTTTCAGATTGATTCATAAATTTTTAACAAAGTTACAGCACTTTGTAGATTTCTCCTCCTTAGAGTCTATATTGAAAATTTGTCCGAAGATTTGTCCGAAGCTTATCTCGGGAACCTTTCTGAATTGACTTTTCAAATTTTGTTAGAATATTAGTAACTATAAGTACTTGTGCAACTCCTATTTTCAGATTGATTCATAAATTTTTAACAAAGTTACAGCACTTTGTAGATTTCTCCTACTTAGAGTCTATATTGAAAATTTAAAAGGTAGGCTAAAAAGGTTTCCCCAACATTTTCCCTATCGAGTAGCAAAACATCTCTCTGATAAATAGTTCTTATGAGTCTATGTCTTATCAAAGGATTTCTCTGTGCCTTACTCTTATTTTAAGTTGCCTCAAAGTTACGGTGGACTATTGGAGTACCCCCATGGTACGTTTCTACGTCTGTAACTGTGCAGGGTAGGATTATCAACAAGAAGCGGGGGGTATAAATTTGTGGCCCATCAGGCCACAGTTACATCTAGTTTTATTTTGCACAGTGATTTGGCATGGATTGAAGATGTGCATATTGTCATGGTTTAGATTTTGGCCGAGGGGGTAGTTTAAATTTGGCCATTTTATCGAAATGTATGTTCTTGACATGTTATTTGGGGTAACTCCTCCCACAATATAAATGCTACATTTATTTTACTTTGCACAGTGATCAGGCGTGGATAGAAGATGTGCATATTGTCATGTCAAAGATTTTGGCCAAAAGTTGTGATTTTGAGGGGTAGTTGAACATTGCCATTTTATCAAAATGCGTGTTCTAGAACTGCTGTTCCGGACAACACCACCCAAACTATTAAAGTCACACTTATATCAAGTGCTTAGAAATTGGATGTCAATGTTTTGTATCCACTGTGGGGGCATCACATGTGTCTTACAGACACAAACAGAGTAGCCAAATTTTATCCAAAACTGGAATAAAAACACATGGATGATGGAAGCGGGGGCATTTAGTCTCTCCAGTTTTGTTTGTGCCCCCTACCTTACTGCAAAATGTGCAGTTATATTGTTTTACCCCTATCTGTCTGCATGAGGCAAATACATGTATAGTATGTGCGTACAATCCTCCTACAGGTGTTTGGTTATGGACTTCTTTTGCAAATCAGTTGTACTTGCATCAAAGATGTGCATGTTGCAAGGATATATATCCAAATTATAGATTGTTGAACTTTTTTCTTTTTTAATGTGCTGCCCATGTGAATTGTGAAGTGGGCATTTACAAAAATTGCTCATTTTGTTCTGATAACATGGCCTGCAGTGGGAACATTGAATATTGAACCCTAAGAGAAATGTTTATTATGATCATCTACTCTAAAACTATTTAAGCAAGTCTAACTAAACTGTATTGGAATGATTTATGGACTCGTGGAAGGCCTTTACAAATATGCTCATTTCATTCTGAATAAGAAAAAATTGCCACCAGCATGGAACATAGTATAACACTGCACCCAAAGGGGAAATCATATTTTGATCATCTCCTCTAAAACAATGAAGCAAATTCAACCAAACTTTGCATGAAGGGTGCTTGAAATAAACTTTGAAAATTTTGTTCCAATATGATAAAAACTTTGACTGCTAGCAAGGAATATAACTTCACATTGGCCAATCTTGGAAACAATTTCTTTCATCTGCTTTGAATCTATATGAGCAAATTAAACTTAACTGTATTGCAATGATTAAGTGGAAGTTCCTATTCAAAGATTGCTAATTTCAAATAGATCTGACAGAAACAAAATGGATTCAATTTGAAGAACAAACTTAAAATAGACATATGGGAAGAGCGTCAGTCATCAGGATATGGGATTCAGTCTCTAAGCCTCAAGGTTTTCTTTTTGCACTTCATACTTATGTTCGCAGTTAATATTTAGAAGTTCAATAAATTTCAAAGACCAATAAATTTTGTTCCGCCCACTTAAAGTTGCAGGCATGCAAAATATAACGGCAACGGTGTAAACTTGAGATATCTTTTAGAACCCTTTGATGTGGAAACATAATTTTTAGCTCACCTGACCCAAAGGGTTAATGTTGTGCTATTGCCATCACTTGGCGTCTGTCATCTGTTAACTTTTCACATTTTCATCTTCTCCTCTGAAGCAAATTCAACTAAACTTTACAGAAATGATGTATGAAAGGTCCTTTACAAAGATTGCTCATTTCATTCCGATCCGATAAAAAACATAGCTGCCAGCACGGAACTTAGGTTTGACATTGGACCCTATGGGAAAAATCACGTTTTCATCTTCTCCTCTGAAACCGCTGAAGCAAATTCAACAAAACTTAAAAGGAATGATGTACTTAACGTCCTGAATGAACAAAGTTTGCTCATTTTGTCCCGATCCGATAAAAAACATGGTCGCCAGTACGGAACATAGTTTAAACGTTGGACCCTATGGGAGAATCGTATTTTCATCTTCTCTGAAACCGCTGTAGCAAATTCACCCAAACTTTACAGGAATGATGAACTGAAGGTCCTTTATCCAGATTGGTCATTTAATTCTGATCCAATAAAAAACATGCATGGCTGCCAGCGCGGAACTTAGGTTTAACATTGGACCCCATTGGATCTAACATTGGATCTGATAAGAAAAACATGGCCACCAGCACGGATCATAGTTAACATTTGACCCTATGGGAAAATCAAATTTTCATTTTCTCCTCTGAAACCACTGAAGCAAATTCAACCAAACTTTACAGGAATGATGCACTAAAGTTCATTTTGTCAAAACTAAGGAGTATCTCCCTCACGCATAACTCGATCCTTAGCTGAATTTAGGCTTTTCTATTTAGATCCTTTTGGTTATTTGTTCTCTATCAGCTTTTATATGCTATCCGTTAATGTACTTCCAAATGTGTTGGTTTGATCTGCACTGATCAGACATACTTAGTAAGTTGTCAAAATGCGCATATGCAAAAAAATAAATTAACAGTAACTTCGGTATTTTGTTCTTTATTACCACTGGGCCGATGCCTCTGTTGGTGGACTGTTAGTCCCCGAGGGTATTCAACAAGTCAGTTGTCAGTGCTTCGGTGCTTACCCGAAAACCAATTGTATTGAAACTTGTAATATCTAAATTTTGCAAAATTTTGTTTAAAACTAAGGAGTATCTCCGTCATGCATAGCTCTGTCCTTAGCTGAATTTAGGCTTTTCTATTTTAGCTTTTACATGCTTTTCCGTTAATGGACTTCCCAAATGTTTTGGTTTGATCTGCACTGATGAGACATAAGTTGTCGAAATGCGCATATGCAGAAAATAAATTAACAGTAACTTCGGTATTTTGTCATTTGTTCCGATCCGATGAAAAAAAACATGGCCCACCAGCACAGAACATAGTTTAACATTGGACCCTATCAGGAAATCACATTTCCATCTTCTTCTCTGAAACTGCTGAAGCAAATTCAACCAAACTTTACAGGAAGGATGTACTAAAGTTCTTTATCAAAGATTCTCATTTTTGTCTCGCCCGCGACGAAAGTCGCGAAAGCGAGACATAGGCGTGCAAAGTATGACGGCGACGGCGGCGTAAACTCAAGTTTTAATACAGA
>MJUU01007966.1:9655-21837 GCA_002080025.1 Modiolus philippinarum
GAAATTTTGTTCTCGCTATATCTCGGAAACGATTAAAAATTTATAAAAACATTATATTGCAAAAATGTTCCTCTCATTGAGATCTACATTTGATTCAATTGAACGAAAACTCTGCGACAAACCGTTTTTGAGTTATTGCCCTTGACGCGTTTCGGTAAATCGGTTTTTTGCGAAAAACTTTTAAACGCTAACAGATAATAAAGTAAACATATATGTTTAAAGTGATCAGCATGAAAAGACCTTCAATTTGAGTACCAGGTTGAAGGTCATCGGTGACCTTTGACCTTGACCTTTGACCTTGTTAGCATATAAACTCAATAACCGTAATAGATAGCTGAAAAATTATATCAGCAAAAATGTTCACCATGTCAAGGGCTACATTTGTCTCATTTAGACCGAAGCTCTCCGATGACTCCCTGAAGAGTTATTGCCCTTGACGTGTTTCGGAAACAGGTTTTTTGTGTATAACTTTTAAACCTTTACAGATAGTATGGTCATGTAACATATCAAATTAATCAGTAAGAAGAGACCTTCAATTTGATCCCAAGGTCAAAGGTTATCAAGGTCAAAGGTCAAGGTCATTGCCAATTTTTTCGTTTTTTTTAACGTAAAATCTTTAAAACGATTAGAAATGCCTACTCATCAAGATGATTTTAAACATGTGACATGACAAAACATAACACTAAACACATCATTGACTGGACTGGGAAAGACCTTGCAATTGTTCTCTGAACAATTGTCTTTTTAATTATTATTATTTTACTTCCAATAAATTTTGTCCACGCGAGTTCTCAGAGTTGCCTGAACAAAATCACTTGATACTTGGCACACAGTTGGAACACCATGTGAAGTTATACCTAACGGTGAAATTTTTTTCAAAATGGCCGCCATTTCCAAGATGGCCGCCATTTTACGTCAAAATTTCAACTTTGTCCGATTTCAGCGAAAATTTATTTCTAGGCAGATTTTGACGCCGCGAACAAGATGGAATCATCGAATTGGCTGCCAGGGGCGACATCAGCTATTGCTTGCAATTGCAAATCTAGTTATTGTTCCGTTTCTTTGTTATTATTATTATTACGGTTTCTTATTATTATTTTACTTCCAATAATTTTGTCCAGAGCTTTACTCAGAGATGCCTGAACAGAATCATTTGATACTTGGCACACAGCTGAAACACAATGTGAAGTTGTGCATGACGGTGAAAATTTTTTTCAAAATGGCCGCCATTTCCAAGATGGCCGCCATTTAACGTTAAAAAATGGAAGATTCAATAACTCAGAAACTGTTTTGCAGAATTTCTTCATATTTCACAATGTTCAGTAAGATAAGCCGAAGGAATTCTCACGAAGAAATTTTTCAAAATGGCCGCCATTTCCAAGATGGCCGCAATTTTACGTTAAAATATAGAAGATTCATTAACTCAAGAACTGCCTTGCAGAATTTCTTCATATTTTGCATAAATGTTCGATAAGATGAGCCGAAGGAATTTACTCGAAGAAATTTTTCAAAATGGCCGCCATTTCCAAGATGGCTGCCCAAAATACGTCAAAATTTCAACTTTGTCCGATTTCAACGAAAATTGATTTCTAGGTAGATTTTTACGCTGCGAACAAGATGGAAGCATCGAATTGGCTGCCAGGGGCGACATCGGCTATTGCTTGTAATTGCAATTCTAGTTGTTTCTTGCATTACTTAAAAATTGATGATATATAACATCTTATTTAATACATCGACGCTACTTTTGTTTTTGTTTTTTTTAATGATTGTACCACGAACAAAAAATGTAATATAATCCATACCCTCTGCGATAAGAAAATTCTTCGTGGCCGCCACGGCTGCATAGTAAGCTTCATTGTGTAGATGATAATGTGGTGAAAGATGTTCTAGCGTCGTTTCCTTATTAATGCCACACTTTGCAATCAATTTACGACTTTCGTCTTCTTCCCCACCATGACTACATTTTCCGTACTTTGAACCTTTTGATTCTAAATAAATATTTCAATATAAAAACTAATTCATATTAAAAGATTAAATAAAAATAACAGGCAATTAAAGTGTGTTTAGATATATAAGATTCCTGTAAGTGATCAATTCTTACAATTATTATGAAATGGTTATAATAAATACGATAAATACACAATTTACATAATCAACGGTAAATTTCGTTATGCTGTACGCGTGTCAGGGAGTAACCTCTCCTCAGCAGCATAAGAACCTAAGAATAAGGAAAGCCATAATCCAAAAGTAGTAGAAAAGAAGTACTCATTACGAAATAGGAGGCCAAATCAAGTACCAAGGACATCCAGCGAGTGTCAGTATTTGAAAGGGTTAGAGTTTTGATAAAGTAAGAGAGAACCGAACCGTTAGTCTAAAATGAACAGTCAATTTTTATAATTAATATAAATTTTTCCATATTATTTGATATTATTGCTGCTGATGAGAGGTAACTCCTTGAAACACGTGTACAGCATAACGAAATTTACAGTTTTCTATGCAACATCGGTATTTTTTGTATTATGAACAGTCAATTTTTATAAACGCAAGGTAATATAGTATTAAAACGTGGGTATTTTCTGAATGGCCTTGTTATTTGTTCGTTCGAAGTCTGTAATAATAGCCTCTGGATAGTTGTAATGGCACGAGGCAAAGCCAAGGGTCATTACAGCATCCGATTGCAATTAATACAGACCGAGGACACATAACAGAACCGCTATGAAAATGTCAATTTCTTATAACTTTAATCAACCAGCTGGATGAACCTAAACAGATTGATGTGTAAATTTTAAATGTATAATTTTTTTCTGGAAATACTTTTCTGAAAGAAAAGTTGTTTGTGGGAAAAAATATCTTAAGCAAAATTTTTATAAGATTTTACCCCGCTAAAATACAAGACTTTGTTTTAGAGAAATCAACGAAAAAAGGGGGTAATAACAAAATAACCAAACAGAGAACTCAAGAAACGAAGTCCACGAGACAAACAGAGAGATCAGGTGGAAACCTGAAATGATGTATATATTATTATGCCCTTTAATGAGATGAGTTAAATGAAGTGGTCACAAATAGGGTCAAAATATCTGAAACAAAAAAGTTTGTTCTTCATACATCTGTATTAAGGTTCACCTCAAGTGACAAGAACTACTAATCTTGAAAAAAAAATGAAAAAAAAATGTTTATTTTCTGATTCCTTATGATGAGATGAGTAAAATGAGCTATCACAAGTATGGTCAAAAATCTAAAACAGAAATGGTGATCATCAAATATGATACAGCTCCTTATTCTGCCAAAGTATTGGACCACTCAAAGAACTACACATACAATAGAAATTTTTTCCCAATTTTCTAGTACTTATTGATTACAAAGATTGCAGACATAATGTGCATTTTACTGTAAATTTATGGTACAATCATGATTTTGCATTTCTAAGACACCCAGTGATCTACACAGCCACCATCTTGAATCCCTTAATGGCCCTGCTTATTTCATAATGGCCCTGTTATCGCATAATTGCCCTGTTTATTCAATAATGGCCGTTTAATATATACTTCTAATTTATAAAGGCAAGGCATTTTTGCATATTTTTTCCTAATTGGTTAATAGTATAGTGTTATTAAATGGGTATTTTCATATTAATCAAGTACAGTCGTATTGGGTTGAGGTCATCTGTATTGGTCTGAGGCGAAGCCGAGGTCCAATACAGGTGATCGAAATCCGATACGACTGTAAAATGACATAATACATTATATTCATTTTGATGAAAAACTAAAAAAATGCTCTATATACATTTAGTTATGGTGTACTCGTTTTTTTAGATGTTCTATCATACTTTGAAATTTTGGCAATTTTGTAATGTCAAAGTGTTATTCTGACGACCTGTTAATTGTGCCCACATCTCGTAATATAATTATGCCAAGTGTTTTACTGCTCTGACTATTTACTCGATGAGTTCCCTCTGGTTGTTAAATGTTATGATTGGAAACGAAGACAGTGATAGTAAGAACACTTTACCAGTTAATTTTATGTTTTATGTTGTTGACACGGGTAAAGAAACATTGATGTTGCGTCGCTCGACATCTAGCACTTCTGTTTAAACCGGTGCCAGTGTTTAACTTTAACTTGCTATGAGAAATGAGTTAACTTATTGTTGAAGGGTTCATGGTGACTTCAAGATTGAAAACAGCTATAAAATAGTTAGTTAATTGCTTGGTTTTACCATGTTTTTGTAGAAACTTTATGTCGTATGCATTTACTCAATATCCTTTCATTGTTTATGACTAAAGCGTTGTTTTAAAATTTATATTACTTATTTTGTAACACTTAGATGGTTTGGAATCTTTCAATTAATTCTTATAAGTCTTTGAATATTCAGTTTGATGAAAAACTAAAAACGATGGTTTATTTGATAACACAACATTGAATGAGTATCTTAAAATTCAGCATTGCAATACTTACTTGCTGGCTTAATGTTGCCCCTTCCATGGAAATACCCACTGATTAACTTAGAGGTTACTAATATATTATCTTTGCAGTCAAAGCTGCAATATAATATAAGCATAGGAAACAATATGAAATATAAACTTTCATCAAATGTTGAAATATCATACTGAAAACATAGATAAAGTATTTTTTCAATTTTTGTATTAAGGAAAAAGCTCTTTGATTTAAGTTTAAAAATTATCTCCCGTTTATGCTGAAATAAATTCGATATTAAAGAGACTACTAATACATCATTATTAGTAATAGCAACACATCTGAACTATTTCCTCTTTTATTGAATTTTTTTTTATTCTAGCATTATGACTTTAATATAATATTCAACATACAAGTATGTCATCAACATTTCAAACTCATTCGCTAAATTGTCGTACATGTAGTTGCAAACCGAGCTAAATTGCTGTCTAAAAACTTTTTTCACATGATTGGAAAAATTGTATAAGTGTATTTCGCAAATAAGAATAGACATTTTCGGTAGTTTCAGATCATGACTTCAGATCGGAATTTTCCTCGGCCGCGGGTGGATCAAATCATAGACACCCTTCCAAAGCAACTAAAAATATTTCCTGTTTTTTGTCTATTTCAACTTCTACTTCTTCTTTTTTGTTTTGTTTTGTTCATTTTTTGTCAACTGGTTTCTTTTTTATTTTCTCGCCATCTAACATTTCTTAATTTTAGTAGACGTTTGGCCTTAAAATCAATAAGAGGCAATATCGACTCATAACGTTGCTTTACATTTATTGTGAAAAGGAGTACATAATGAGAATTATTCTATGTAACGTATAAACTAATTAAACAGAAAAGTCTAAGCTATCCTGTTATTTGTTTTCGTCGAATCGCGAAGGAACATCGACGTGGTAAAGGTTATGAAAAAGCAAGGTTTGACTCCCCAAAAAGTAATTAAAATACCATCGTCCTAAATGTCCTTATCAATGAAATAATATGGAGCTTTTCTGGTATTTGATAATGCAGTCCACAACCATCCAGCAACTAAATACAGATTGTTTTAAATATTTATACAAATAAACATAAGGAAGAAGTGAATCTGGTGTAAAAACTTAACATTTTACGTATAAATATTACAGCTGTTTTAATTTTTCATCATGCTCAATTTTGTTTCTTTCTATTCTAAAATTCTACATTTTGTATCGTTTTTTTTCCAAAACTGGTTAAGTGTGATAGCAAAAAATTCCTTTTACCGGGGATTTTGAATCACAATAATATGTATTTGAATAATAATATTAGAATTAGGATTTTATTTTATGGTATTCTATTCAAGGGAAATACTTGCATGATAAATTACAAGTTTTGTTTATTAACACATTAATGTAACTATTGAAATAAAAATACAACATTTTAATTTAACCTACTTTTCATCGGACATATCTTTGCACGTGTCTTCGCCAGGGGACGCCACATCCATCAACTGCTTGTTCTTTACACCTACATAAATAAAAGCTTAGACAAAATTTGTGTTTTTTATACATCTTAAATGTACAAAGAAGAAAAAAATTATACAATATGCTTTTCAAGGGAGTTCACATTATATGTGCCTCAGTTCCGTGTGTTATATTTTCAATTCCGTGTTTGTGGCTCTCTCATGTCTTTGTTTTTCTGTATAATCGTTTTTGCAATGGTTCTTTACCTTGGTTCTTTGTAATTCCATCGCTGTTGCTTCGGTATTTTACTGTCGTTGGTTGCAATACATGTGGATCGATTATAAATAAAATTTATAAGATTAATAGTACATGCATAATCAACTAATTGAATAAATATAAAATGTGTTAATTCTGAATATGATGTTCGTGCGAAATTCATTTCGAATTTTTGCGGTTCATTCCCATTTAACCAACTTTTTAATAAAATATACATTACAGGTAAAAACTGAAAGTTGGATAAGAGGGAAAAAGTAATATTACTAAAACAACAAATACTAATTAGAGCTTTGGTTAAGTGTTGGACAAAAAATATGCTAGAAAATTAAGTCCTGGTAAAAAAGTACTATTTTATATTTATGTTATGTCATGAATTTTATAAAATTGCTTGGGTCCTTTGATTTTTTTTTATTAGTTATCTTTTTGTAATTTTTGTTCTACTTGTTTTGCTTTTATTTATATTTTTTACATTAATTTTGTTTTTGCTCTTATTTTTTGTTTTTATTTTTTGTTTTGATGTTAAGTTTGTTATTATGGAATGTCTTTGCATTTCTCATTGTGTAATTGTAATTTGATGCCACTGCTGGTAGGCTGTTAGTCCCCGAAGGTATTCGCTAACCCAGCACCCAGTTTCTGTCGGTTCTGGCCTGAAACCCAATTTTATTTTCTTGTTGATTTTTTTTCCTTTGAAGTAGCCATGCCTTTATGGTCATTTGATACTAAATATCAATAAATAACAAAATACCGAGCTTATTGTAAATTTAGTGTATGCATATGCGCATTTCGATAACTTATGTCTAATCAGTGCAGACAAAATCAAAACATTTGGAAACCATGAACCGAAATATGTGTAAACGCTGAAAGAGAACAAATTACCAATAGGATCTAAATAGGAAAGACAAAATCAGCTAAGGACAGAACTAACTCCTTAGGGTTTAACAAATTTTCGGAAATTTAGATATTACACATTTTCAAATAAATCCATGAACCGAAATATGTGTAAACGCTGAGAGAAAACAAATTACCAATAGATTATTTAAAAAACAAAGAAATATTTGTTTAATCTAGACTAAGTACATAAATAAAGCATTTTTCCACGGGTGTTTGCTGTATCTTGATAGTGCTTCTCAGTGCATTTAAAGTAGGCACGTTCTGCATCTCTGTCCTGTTTCCCTGTTTTCGTGACATATCTGTAGCCATTTACTGCTACGTGGTGACCATTTGCATGTTATGGCCGGTGGGGGTGATAACACAGGCACGGAGCCCATGTATGTTGAGCCCGGAGCCCATGTATATGGAGCCCGGAGCTCTCATGAGTGTTGGAGCCCAGAGACCTAGTGTTGCCCGGAGTCTTAGTGTCTTAGGAGCCTGGAGCCTTAAGTCCAACGTTTAAAAAGGTTGGATTCTTGAGTCCAGAGCCTGTGTTATTCCCCAAGTGTGTTGAATATAATCTACTCGTGCTTGTGCATTTGCCATAGTAAGACTGAATATGGTTTGTGGCTTGAGTGCATTTGCTAATATGCAAAGCAAATATCTTTGAATGCTTATTGAGTAGTTGTTGAAAAGTCAGAAATACAGACATAAAATTTACTAATTAATAGGCTTAGGTGCTTTTGAAACAGTGCATATGATTAAGGGGACGACCATTTGATTTTCAACAGAAGGCTTGGGCGATTTTGCCTAGAAAATTTATTTTTACGAAAATATAGAACAAATTACAACATGTATTTATTTTCACCAAATGTCCCTTCAAATTATTCATTTGCATTTGCAATAAAACATGTATTCTTCGAATCAAAATTAAATTATTTATTTTCATGACAAGTAGGATAAGAATGTTTACTTTTCACTGGGACCAAGATTAAATTATTTATTTACAAAATCGCACAAACCTCCACGTGAAAATCAAATGGTTGTCCCCTAAAATATTTCTTGTAATTGTGTCATTTACTTTTTTCTTCTTTTTTTTTCTTTTTGATTTTAAAGTGATATTTACAATTTTTTCCTTTTCCATAAAAAAACTGTATTTATTGGTCATATTTTAAAAACGTTTTTTTATTTCAATTAACTGACATGTATTTACTTCTTTTTATCAAATTATGCTATTAAATCAACAAGAATTTTATCCATGGAACAATTTTTTTGTTAATTAATTTCCTGACTCATTATTATCAAGTACTTAATAAACATAACCCTAGGCAATTAAAAAGTTGGATAACTGGGAATAGTGATTTTTAAAAAGTTGGATAAGTGGGAAGACACCATTTTTGCAAGTAGTCCCCGGACCGAAGATTTTGAAAAATGTTTCGCTGTACTAAAAGGTATAACAGCAATATTTTAGGTATTCGCAGACAAGAATGCTTATATTTTAATATTATTTCCCGTGCAGGAAGATTCTATTGGCTGGTGAATTGATGACGTCATTTTTTTACATTATTTCCTAAGTCTTAAATAATTTGTCATTAAAATCACCATAAAAAGTTTTAAACATTTGAAATGTTATAACTTAATCACATTTGATAATTTGATAAGCTAAAATTTGAGTTTCGACATAAACAATCGATATAAATCGACTTTTTGTCTCCGAAAGTGTTGTTTTAAGACCTTGAGGCATTGAAATATTTAGTAATGGAGTGTATCTATATAAATACTCTATTATGATGATTTTCATTTTGATCCGTCATATTTCCGTTGAAACTGACGTATATAATACCAAAAAATACAAATATTCCATTTACAGCAACATCTACAAAAATCAAGTATCATCATAGCATTGAATGGTCTACTCCAGGTTCATTGAGAATTGATTTATATGAAGTAACTTCGGTATTTTGTTATTTATCTATGAAATGATTGACTCATCTTTATGTAATCGTTTTCCTGTCATTTCAACTTCTATTATCATAATAAGAGGCCTTTTTTTATCGAAATAGAACAGTTTTTCGTCCTTGTGTCTTGTGTCCGTATGAGATTCAGGAGACTAGGTTTGTTTGTTTTTTGTCACATTTAATTCGTTAAACATCTTAAATCTGATATTATTCAAACATTAAATATTTTTATATCGGTCTAAGTTCTAAAGGTTACTGCTGTGAATATATATTTCAATTTGTATATACCAAAAAGGGTACTTTTTTTACATACCAGGGCAAATTGATTGAAGGTGCTTCTCTGAAATTCAGAATGGAGTCTACGGTCAGCTACAAATTTGTAGTTTCCGAAATATTGCCTAGTAAGCAATATATACAAAATAAGCAACCCCGCCCGAATTGACGGGATGTGCCAGCGCTGGATGGCCAACGATGGGTTGGGCCAAACATGGGGGTGGGCCAGAGGTCTTCCAGAAGGTGTACAGATCGTATGGGAGTTGAATGACCATGCATAAACGATCGGGCATAGTGTAGGATTTATTTTTTGAACTTTGTGGTATCTCATACAATAAAATGCTGATCGAAATATATTTTGTTTATGAATTAATTTATTGATTGATAATATCTTTGATTTGTTATTTCTCAATGACAATGTAGTGTGCAGTTTGAGCCAAAGTAGCTCATTTTGCTAGGTTCTGTTTATCCTTGTTGTTTCCCTTTTCTTTGTAGCAGTTTACATCCCTTAGCTCATTCCATATTCAAGAGCCTGTGTTCGCTACAGTGACTTCCTTGATAGAGCCCGGTTGCTCACAAATAGGCTACTTAACCAAGGGTATGTTACCAAAACTTGAAGTCATATCTCCAGAAGTTTTACGGTCGACATTACCATCTTGTGGACCGCTTTGGGATATCTGTGTCCCAAATGACAACAGATCTTTCCCTTTAAAGCTTAGTTGTTGTTTTCTCTACCGGATTTGACATGTTCAACACGGCGGGTGCCTTATAAGAAGCAGGAGATGCTTACTCTACCATTGCACCTGATCTCACCCATGTTTTTTATTGGATCCGTGTTGTTCATCTTTGTATGTGCGTGTCTTCATATTTCTTTTCTGTTCTACACTCATGTTGTGTCTCTGTTTCTTTGTTGTTCAGAAATTACCATTATCCTTGGATTATTTGTTTTGGATGGACGGTTCGGTTCTCACTTACTTTATATTGAGTCGAAGTAATTCATTTTCTTACTTTTTTCATTGGTTGGTTGTAATTGCCAAATTTTGCTGTTTTGTTTTGAACAGGTTTTATGTTCCTGTGATGTTTTGCGTTTTGTTTTGTATATACCAAAAACAAAACTGTTCGAAGTAATGGATTCCTCAGACAGATTAGGGTTAAATGTAAACTCTTGCAACCTTCGACAAAGAAGCGACGTGTTGTATAAAAATGTGGATTCTGTTGCATCAAGGGATCTGTCCGTCGAGGAAGCACAATCGTTGGTACAAAGCAGGGCATTTCTACTGTACTACAATTATCTAATGACACAATCGACAGTGATCAAGATGATTCATTCCAATGGAAACTGAGAAGAATCATTGAAAACAAAATTTACCTGACGCAGAACTTCAGTGTATGCTATGAAATTGTTGCCAAGCAATTGAAAAAAGGTCAAATCAAAATGTACGAGCAATACCGGTATATCGTCAACGGTCTCGCTTGGACAAAAGCCAAATATACCTGATGGTCCTACTAGTCCATCTTCTGCTACAAACTTTGACTGGAAATCTATGTGTTTATATGTTACCATCACCGTCATTGTGGCTATAAACAGAGACCCCATAAGTAAAGCTTTAAACGGTGTTTTACAAAAAGTATGTGCTAGTGCTGAAAATTGCGGCGATTGGGTCCTTATCAGATGGATCTGATTTGGTTGCTGTTGGTGCTCAGTACCACAGCACATATCACCAAGCATATGTATCCGAGAGAAGCATCAAATCGAAATCTTGTGACAAATATCTCCAGCGTTGATCCACTCCAAGAAGCATTTTAAAAATTAGATTCTAAAATTGATGAACCATTATTCCACGAAGGCGCGGTGTATGAACCTCAAAAGCTTCTTGAAAAATATAAACAATATTTTGATGTCAGGATGGTGTCGATAGTCCAGGTTATCCATCTCATTGACTAAAAGAAAAGCTAAAAAGTCATTATTGTGATAGTCATATTCAAAGAACTGACTAGTAGTAGTCACAGCATCATACTCATGGCAAATACAGCAATTGAAGCATTTATTTCCACTGTGGTATTCCAAGTAAAGTGTTGCCAACCAAATAAATGTGAGCTTTATCGGACAACGCCTAAATCCGTGCTTTTTTTGAGGCCACGGCTATTCTTATTTCTGATATCAAAGGTACTCCTAACATAGAATTGTGGTCTCTCAGAGATAATGAAGAAGCGGATGCATGAAGGATATTTTATGCTTTAGCTGCTGCATCATCTGGATTTCAACGCATTATTACTCGTTCTCCCTGTTCATTTAAGTTTTGATATTGGTATTTGGATTTGGTTGCATTTTTCTAAAGGTGGTCGACGTTACCAGCCCATATCGTTGGGGGTACGCTTGAACTAAACTTATGTGAAGCTGTGCTTGCCTTCAATGCTATTACTGGTTGCGATTCAAACAAGGAAAGGTCAGACCTTAGGAACTGTTCAAATCAAATCTATTCAAATTTTGTTCTCTCTCCGAGCTGTCTATACTTTCCTTAGTTGAGAAGATCACAGATAATTTGGAACAGAATGTCCTGCGTATTTACAACGGATCTCCAACGAGTGCAAGTTGAAACCAAATGCGGTGTAAACTATTTGCAAAAAGAGGTCAAAGAATGAGCTTCTAACCCAACTCAGAACGCCCTTTTGCAGCACTTCAAATGAGAAGAATACCAAACTTTAATTTGGCTATCTTCGTTGCAGCCAAATCCTGCAATACCAAATCAAGATGGTTGAGGGTGGAGAAAAAATGTACCAGTAGGAAAAGCCACCTGGAGAGAAAATCAACAGCGCAGAAGAGATCATTGGTGCCCTTAGGCCATAAGATTGAGAATTGAGGAGGAAGTGATGATGGATTAACATACTTATGACGCTTGACCCAATGCCTAAACAAATCACAGAAATGGTC
>MJUU01007966.1:23127-33906 GCA_002080025.1 Modiolus philippinarum
TATTTACAACGGATCTCCAACGAGTGCAAGTTGAAACCAAATGCGGTATAAACTATTTGCAAAAACAGGTCAAAGAATGAGCTTCTAACCCAACTCAAAACGCCCTTTTGCAGCATTTCAAATGAGAAGAATACCAAACTTTAATTTG
Source organism: Modiolus philippinarum (assembly GCA_002080025.1). Classification (NCBI taxonomy): domain Eukaryota; kingdom Metazoa; phylum Mollusca; class Bivalvia; order Mytilida; family Modiolidae; genus Modiolus; species Modiolus philippinarum. Next base: position 23,276 of record MJUU01007966.1, read on the forward strand.
GCTATCTTCGTTGCAGCCAAATCCTGCAATATCAAATCAAGATGGTTGAGGGTGGAGAAAAAATGTACCAGTAGGAAAAGCCACCTGGAGAGAAAATTAACAGCGCAGAAGAGATCATTGGTGCCCTTAGGCCATAAGATTGAGAATTGAGGAGGAAGTGATGATGGATTAACATACTTATGACGCTTGACCCAATGCCTAAACAAATCACAAAAATGGTGGAGTGTACGTTTAAATCCTCAAATTGTGCACTCCAGTGTTCTGTGAAGCAACTGAATTACGCTGGACTAAAACTTGTTTGTGTAAAGGAAGATAGAATTGTCACATCATTTATGATAACAATGTTGTCGGTGGTAACGCTTTTTTCTTCTGATGAAGAATCAGACAATGAAAATGATCTAAACTAGCATGGTTAATATTTCACAGTGAAGGGTTGATGTATTTGTGAATATTGATTTATTGCGATCTATGGTTATTTTGTACATATGTACATAGCTTTCCGTAATTTTTCAAATACTATGTATGCTATCAATATTTTTATGGGGTTGTGCAATATAATGCATGCAGACTATATCTCTAGTTAATGAATATTAATATATAATTTATTATCTCTCTTTGTGGACAGTCACCCTGACATGGCGCGGGAGCTTGAGTTTCCCTTTTACCATATAGACTGATTCGGATTGAATTTAATATTCAAGTAGATATAATCATGCCATTGAGGTAACGCATTCGAGGACAGGCCTTTTTACCGTGTACATAGTTCTCTTTGTTTTGGTATCTTGTGTTTGATTTTACGTATTTTAATCAGGTTGTTTGCTTTGTTTTAGTTTGTTTAGAGTTTGTTTTGTATTATTTGGCAAAACAGTCGCTTGTGTTAACTTACATTGCATTAAAAAGTTAAAAACAACACCAGATTTTTGTCTTTTTGCTTAGAATGAGCTTAAAACGCGTCACAAGCTCACTTCCGGTTGTCATAGATACAAAAATACGGTAATTGTGTATAGGTGAATACTTTCCTTTAACGTACAACATGTTATAAGAACATGATTCATGTTTCTGTTTAAATTATATATAGTTTTCAACTGTGGGGTAAATTTTCTGAAATCATGGGCGCCAATTTAAAAATGGCACTTTCGACACCTTTGCACGGGAAATTGGAAAATCACCTGATGGTTCATATACTAGAAATGTATGATTATTTGCTGAAACAAAAAAAAATGCTGTTATACCGATGAGTACAGCGAACTCATTTTCCAGGGCAGATATGCTGTTCGGTCCGGGGACTACAGACTTGAAATAAATAAAAAGCATATTGTTGAAGGCCTCATGGTGACTTCAACATCAAGACCAACAATACACGCGTTGGTCTTATGCTTGATTATACCATGTATAGTATATGTAGAAACTTTGTTTCATGTGCATTTACTCCACATCCTTCCAAAATTTAATTCCTTTTTCATTATCATTCTTAATTCATTTCATGTAAGAAAACTGTCCAAGTTTATGCCGTGTCAGCTTTTTGGATATTTTGATTGGTGGTCACTTGAATATTTTGATTCTAAGAGTCGGCAAACTCAGATTTACGATAGCATCGTTATTTTGCCATTTCTCGTCTATATTCAACTAGAGCTTGAAAGCTTGAAAAACATTTTTCAAATTTTTACTCTAACAGGTTCAAGATCTTTACAACAATACGTAACAATATTTTATATTTATTGACTGGATATGAGTGGAATAGTGTCCCCGAGGTAAAACTATTGCCCGAGTCGTAGCCGAGGGCAATAGTTGTATCCGAGGGGACAATAAACTTACTATACCGCGAATATCCAGTCAGTAAGTGTTTTATTATACCGAAAGAAACACCAGACAAAAGATATGTTAATGAGGGAAAAAATAGTCAAATCTTTGAAAATGGAAAAATAGTAGAAATACTGTATGATCATTTGTTATAGAAAAAGATAACTAAGGTAAAATAATACTGGATATGATATACCAATTGTTATTTTTAAGTACCGAAATCTAGATACGGCTTTCGTTGATACATCTCTATCCAATTTGTGTTGCTGTAGAAAGACTGTAAGGTGTACAAACATTCCCCAACCTGTCGTCGTAATTCGTCCAAGTCATCTTTTCTATCCAATATCCTTTCTTTACAGGCTATCAGGTGCTTGTGTGCTACAATTTTTTTTTCACACAAATCGAATTATTTTCAGATTTAGATGATAAATGTTGTATTGATTTAAAAAATTAACACGTTACACTTGGAAAATATTTGTTTATCAATAAAGGTGTAGTACATGTATGATGTAATGGAATATGATAAACAAGTACAATCGGGTTAAAAAGTTCTAAGGAAACCATATGTAGTATACTGGAATGCGTTTTGAAGGCCTCGTGGTTATTTCAAGATGAAGAACAACAATAAAAGTCATCCTCCTTTACTTGGTTATACCATGTTTTCGTAGAGACTTTGTTTCATATACATTTACTCAATAACCTTTCATTGTTTATTTAAAATTATAAGGAAGTAACAGTATATAATAAGTGTTATAAAAATAATTTTAGTAAATATATATACTGACATGAAACAAATGGCATTTGTACAATAAGTGTTAATACCTATGCATTTAGTGTACTGGTATGATGGATTTTATTTTAAAACAAATACCATTGATAAAATATGTGCTACTAACCATTCCTCTAAAGCAAGGGTTGTACTATATCTATATTTTATTAACAAGTTTATTATAAAATACGTAAGAAATACATTGCCTTTATAAATTACAAGTATGCTTTACAACAGGGCCATTATGAATTAAAACAGGGCCATTACGAGATAACAGGGCATTATGGGATTAGCACGGCCATTACAGGATTCAAGATGGCGGCTGTGTAGTTCACTTGGTGTCTGTTTAACGCAAAATTATGCTTGTATCATATATTTACGGTAAAGTACACATTATTTCTACACTCTTTATATTGAACAAGAAAAAGAAAATTAGAAAAAAATAATTCTTATTGTATTTGTAGTTCTTTGAGTGGAATGACACACTTTGCTTATGCTTTGGAGTTGTGTCATGTATGATACCTAACATCTTTGTTTTAGATTTTTTCCTTACTTATGACATGAGCAATTTAATCTGAACACCTGGTTCAATATTTAATGGATTCAAAATATAAATTTCCGCATTCAGATATTTAATTAAAAATATCAGCATATACTTAGAAAATAAATTATTCTTACCGAGTTCTAACTGGTCGGCATGGCAATGCACGTATGCTAGACCTATTTTCTCATCTTGTGTGTCTGCTACAGATGATCTCATAGCGCCAATGGCTTTGAATAATTTTTCCTTTCCACTATGGTCTGAATAATATGTAATCTTATACAATTATGGCTGTTTAGCTTTTTTTATACTGCCAGATATAGCGGGATTCTGTGAAAGAGACAACGGCCCAAAGGGGAGAAATAACGACAGAAAGCCACTTTGTGGCGACAACTCCTCCTTGACCACTTGGTGAAATTAAATGAAACTTTCATATAATGTTAAGTTCATATTGCCATTGTGCACTAGCTATTTAAAAGTTTGATTTGACTTGATATTTTTGTTGTTGATTTTTGTTTTACCTTTGGAGCCGGGGTATATAGTAATGAGTTTTGCTCACATTTTTTTCTAGTATTGAAATTGAAATAAAGTGATGAAAGTATCTGTATAATGTTACATCGAATTAACTTTTAGCGTGGCTATGGTTGTCAATTCCAAATAATTTATTTCGCATGTAGCATGCCCGTTTGTATTCTTAGCTCAGTCGTGTTTATTGGTAGCAATTTCTGGTTATACGCGTAGAGTCGGCGTATGCTTACTCAGACTATTTATATAACAGTTTTTAATGCATTTAGAGCTTAAATGGCCTAAACCGCTCCCGTTTTCGAAGTGACTGGTTGCATTCTTCGGAGAAGCGGCTATAGCTTTGGTCAAACTTCCTGTTAGATCGTTAAGTTTCGGGTTAACTCGTAAATGGTGCTATGTCAGTATGACACTCGTGTATGCGTTTGTAATCGTCATGCTGAAAACGTTTCATCGATACACGATTCACAACAAATACCAAACCGATCTGCGATTCCGACATAATACTTTATCGCAATCATGGCAATTTATTCATGTTTTTTTTAAGAAAGATGAAAAGTTCTGCAGTCCTAACACTTTACTCACAAGTAGTATCGATTAAAAATAGAAATGCAACTTGAATTTGTGAGGGTGAGCCTGAAATAGTATGGACTTAAATATTTTTATGTTCATAACATTAAATTGAATAATTTATAATTTAAATATTTTGTATGAACTTTGAAGGAATATACAAAGATTGACTATTAATTTGAATGTTTGAATTTGAAAAATTACCTTTTGTAGTAAACAATAAAAACTTTATAAAAGATTTTATGCCTTACCGTTGTTCTAAGCTTAGTATCATCAAGTGAAGCCTTGTCCAATCGCACCTCACCTTGGTTTTAATTTGGATTTATAAAGACTGTAAGTTTACACTAATAGTCTCTGTTCAGACAATGCTTTTTGTTAAAGTAAAAGCTGAAAAGCAGCGAGCTTTTTAAACTTTATACTTGTCCTAAAATAACAATTGCTAAGATATAAAAAACTGAACAATTCTTGTCTTTACACTCAATCCTCAGTAAATAAGAAAATATCTTCCGCACAGATGAAATCGTTCAATGGTCCACATTTGTTTGGAAAAAAAGAAACGGTCATGTTATGTCATGTCATGTCATCTGATCATTTCGAAAAACTTAGTAACTAAACACTTTCATGGTTTGATTTAAGGGAATATCCAACAGTTTCTTGTTATATTTCCATTTTCATAATTTTTAGATATGTTATTAAACAAATGCAGAGGATTCCAAAAATGACAAGAATATATTGGGTCGCCGATCTTGTTTCCATGGAAATCTACCTTAAACATTGGTCTTTTTGCGTTTTTTGAAGAAAAATTAGGCCCTAGATTTAAAATTAATTGAGAAATTATTTCTAATCCGCTCGTTACCAGATCAACAGAAAAACAAAGTTCAGGTTTTAAGGATTCACAGAAATATTGATTTGATTTAGGAAATTATGTTATATTTTACTTAATTAAAGAGAATGTAGCACGTATACTGAAAAAAGTTGCACGAAATGGTGAATTACACACTCGAATTTACAATATTTTAAAGACTTCTCATTTTGTCGATTTTATGAAATTCTGCTATTGTGTTCCTCTAATAATAAGCTACTCAAAAATGGCAAAAGCAATATAGGTCACCGAGTTAGTTTAAGAGTAAATCATAAAAATACCGAACTTTTAACCAATCTCCCGTCGGTAACCCGCAGAAAGTCCGCCAAATTGGAAGGCACAAATTAACTTTCCTCAAAAACAAATTGGGTGTATTTTTTTCGTCCATCCAGAACATGTCTGGAAAGTCCTCTGTGCCCCTGGTCAATAAAGTGAAAAAAGAACAGTCAGCACAACAAATATGGTGGACAGTTTCATGATTGGAAAGTTGTTGTTAAAGTGCTCCGTGATCACCGAAATTACTAAATTACATTCTATGAAAATAATATATTTCAAAGATGACCTCCTTAACTGCCTCCTACAAATATCAAGGCATTTGATAAAATTTCAAAAATTTAAAGAAAAAAACGATTTTAAAAGTTAATTAAAAATTTTGCCGATGATTGTGAGAATATTCTCTTACCTTTTTAGCTTAGTTTATGGAGATATATCAAAAATCTTATTTCCGATGCAAAAATGAAATATGAGTAAAAAAGATTTTTGACCATTTAAGAATATTATCGATGTTCAAATATGTTTTAAAATGTGACTATTTAGTCCTCCCTTTCTTTCCAAACTTTATTTTAATTCAGTGGACATCAAGTTTGTTCTGGTTCGCAAAACACATTTGTAATCTCAAAGGATCTGAACAAACGACGTCATATTGGATTCTCTCTGCACTACCTAAAAAGATGGTGCACACGGCACAGTGTTCCGGATGTTCTCGCACAGTGTTCTGGTGCACTTTATTGACCAGAACTTGTCCAGAACGTCGTGGACAGACGAAAAAATACACCCATTGGGAATAACTTTGTGACGTTACAGTTACAATGTATCAACGTCATATTCCCCTGAAACTATTGGATATGCCCTTAAAAGCTCAGAGGCAAACAAATTAATTTTGTCATACAGTGTGACTATATTCTTGTAGCGTAATACTGCTACAATTTATTTATATGTTCTAATGTGGTGATCAATTTTGATTTCAATTATTATATGGAAACATTGTAAATAATGCATTATTGAATTTTGCATGCCAATTTCTTCATTGGCGGATCCAAAGGGGGTATCCAGGGGTTGGACTCCCTCTTTTCGGACAATCAGGTATTTTTCACATGATTACTGTATTTTACAGGACTACTGACAACCGTTATTGGTAATACCCTCTTGGACTTACAGTCTACAAACAGGGGCATCGATACAGTTGTAACTTCGGTATTTTGTTATTTGTAATAAATAATGAGAAGCGAACTTTAAGCCAGAAAATGAACATTCCAGGTACAATGGCAACCCTACAAACACCAAGAAACAATAACACCACATGAGTATATAAAACCGAAGTTACTGTAAAAATAAATTCTGCAGATGGTCATTTCTACGACAAAATTGAAGCCAAACACATATCGTACTTTCTGTTGTAAAGTGATTTTAGTTTTATTTTAGATGTGAGGCACTAATTGGACTTATATAGGAGCAAGCTTGATGATACATGGCTTGCCATATGGTGTGAGGTTCTCACTGTGTTGAACACCGTACGGTGACCCCTACATGCTTTGTTTTGGGTAGTTTTAACCTGGGGATGAGATGTTGTCTCCTTGACATTTACCCCATTTTCTTTCTTTTTCAATATGTAGTAACAGTTCAGGCATCTTTTCCCAATATATTTCACTGATGCACTACATGTATCACAGTAACTTCTAAGCCAAAGATATGTTCAGCCTTTGTTATATTCATCCCTTCTGAAATTGTATGGCCGTCATCACATCATATGTAGATATGACATGTCGGTTTCACAAATGAGAATAGAAATTTCCGATTTGACATAACCGAATATGACTTTACTCTGGATTGACCCACTGACAGTGTGACTGGTGCTGTATACAGAGCAAATTTACCTTTCCGAAGCACCAGTTGTCAGCCTGTTTTTCAGAGTTCACGCTGTTAGTGCTTTAGTTTTCAGCGTTTTATTTGTGGTGTTCGTGCGTTTTGTCGGTGTTGCGTCTTTTATACTTTCTAGTGCTCTCGTTTTTGCCTTGTCTCTGGACTTAAATTTCTGTAATCTGAAGCCGTTGCTTACTGCTTTAGAAGAAGTTGATTTCGCTAAAAAACTAAATATGCTACAGATAAATTACAATTTCATTTGTTTTGACTGAGGAGATTAGTTTATGAAAGAACATAACCATTTTGTAAAGTAGCCAACACTAATAACTAGAATCGAGTTTTTTTATTTTCCTGTCCATTTCGTGTTCAAATGCTTCCAATGGATGGCATTAACCTTTTGTGGTTTTGAATATGAATAGATGTTGAGATGAGTACTTAGATATAGATTTTTCTCACCGTTCATTGAAGATCTTATGGTAGCTTTTAGTTGTTTTTACTCCCCCTTTGGGTCGTTGCCTCTTTGACACATTCCCCGTTTCCCTTCTTTTTTCTATGTAAAATCAATTTTATTGTCTTTCCTTCAAAAAAGATCGAGAATTGTCATTTTGTGTCTCACGCTGTAGCTTGTGATAATAACTTATATTTTGAAAAAGAAATAAATATTATTGATGTCATAAATATTCATATTTAAACTTTAAGCAAGCTTTCATCTCAAGTAGAAGTTTATAGATTTAAATAAATAATGAACACTTTGTCATCTTTACGGCATGTTTATTGTTGTTAATCGAGTTATATATTTTCGTCTCCGAAAACTGTCCCTCTTAAAGCAATTACTGATTGATTTATATTTGCAAATATCTAAACAAAATCTCATCAATAAATTGAATTAAAGTATTGGTCATTTTAATCTGCTTGTATAGTTGTAAATTCATTTTATATTTCATTGACGTACTTACATATTGGTCTATATGCTGCTCATTTACTTTTAAATAACAAAGTAGTTAAGATCTTGTTATATAGTTGTGAAAAATGATGTTTAACAAATAAAGGGATAGGGAGTAAATGTACATTGAACAAAATACATGGTAAGATCAATCAAATAGAACAACGCTGTCATTGTTGTACTTCATCTTGCAGTCATCATGAAATCTTTAATATAGAATCGATAAGAGTTTTTAGATACGATCTTAACCAGTCTGTCAGCTATTTCAGGAAGAAAATTCAAATAATTTATAAGAAGAAAAAAGATCAACAGACTAATAGGATCTTGCATAAGGTCAGATAAGAGATCGGGCTATCTTTCGCAAGTGTAAGAAATTTCATCTTTTCTCGAGTGGAGCGTAGCGGAACGAGAGTAAAAGACGTAGAATTTCTTACACGAGTGAAAGATATCCCGATCTTTCATTTTGACCGAATGCAAGTTCCTATTTCTTCCGTAAAACACGGATAGAAATGTCTAGATACTTATACCGTGTGAACAATGTTGTCGCCATTTGAGTGTTCCTAACATTATGACGTCCGGTGTTTTATGACGTTTAGTCATGGTTACGATTGTTGTATCACAAAAATCAACACGTCTGGTTGGTCATTTACCTGTGTGAGATGAGGTCGCGTGCATCGATCTCACATGGGTCATCTCCCACTGTAAACCAACAACTAGTCCGCATGTTGTTGAGTTATACAGGAGATAGAAGAAAATAGAAGGGAAACGGGGAATGTGTCAAAGAGACAATGCCGCAAAGGGGGATTGCATGAATGTGGCGTTTTTCCTCAATGTTTGACTGCAACGGTTATCGGACAGACGTTCTTCAATTTAACTACATGTATACAACATGCATGGGGCATCAAACCTTATTTTAAAATCTAATAGAGTTATTTTGTTTTCTGTAAATAAATAAAACGTGGCAATTGTTAATAAGCCAAATAATAAAAGTAAAAAGTATATGAGTACAATAAAACGCTATCAAAACGAAAAGCAACACTATACGTACTAAAATATTCAACATGTGACTGCGTGACTTGGTTAGAAGGGAAATGATGATTGAAGTTGATTTTAATAATATAACTAGCATTTAATTAATGAATAGTAAGAGACATACTGAGTATTTTTTATATTAAAATGTTTTTAAAGGTCTAAGAACTCATGATTAAAAAAATCGTTTTGTTTACTTAATATATTTAAGTATTCATGAATTGGTGTCCTCTCTACCTTTGTTGTTAATTTGGACAAATGACACCACGATTAATTGACTGATTAATTAAGAGTTTTAGGTTCAGTGAGAAATATTTAAGGTATATCACCAAGAGAAAAAGTTAATCAATCCAATTAAACTACAAGTAAAAGAAGAAACAAATAAAATTAGAAAGGTCAGTCTGAGGCAACGATTTTTAATTGCCAGTGGAAAATGAAGGAAATAGGTTGAGGCAGGGAATTTAGCCTTCTCTGCCTTCCGCGCCCCTTAGGAAAATTTTGAAAGGTTCTTAATCTGCATGAATCGTGTCATTTCTCAAAACAGTTTGTCTACAATGGTCCGTGGCCAGGCTTTCCGTACTTCATTATTGGGGGGGGGGGGAGGACCTTTTTCGGGATTTCGGGATTTTTATGATTTAAGCCTGGGATTTCGGGAAATTTATTCACCGGGAATCGGGATTTCATCAGTCTTTAAGTTTCTTTGTAGTTCGGGATTTCGGAATTTAGAAAAAATAAAGTCGGGATTCCGGGATCATACCCCCTCCTGCCCCCTCATTATTGCATGACTTGACTTCCCTTCACAGATATTGTATTCCCGTATCCACCACCTTGGGACGCGCCGGGTAGCTATTTAGACGTAGCCCCTGAAAACCGGTTCAGGTGCCAAGAAATCCTATAAATTTACAAGTTCAGTTTTCGTATTCTATGCTGTTATGTGTTGCCAGTGAACGCGACCTGCGACCATCATTCAAATACATAATGGTAGTCTTCTATTTATGGCACGAAAAACAAACTTTCCTGTTATCGACTTTTATGTTTTAAATGTGCGATTCAATTGGGCAGTTCATCAGTGTAAATCTACCGTAAAAGCCACAAAAACAATATTCTCTCGTAAAACCAACAGTAACATGTAGTTTTTCGGAAGGGTAAGCTATCCTGCTCCATATACAAACGTTCTGAAATTTAGGAATTTAAAGAGTACTAAAACAGATCAAAACTTATTAAACTTGTGAAGTTTATAAACATTATTAATAAAACTGTGATTACCCCTGGCTGATTTCTGTGGTCACTTGTATATTGTATTTTTGTTATATTGTATATTGTTTTCAGTTGTTGTATCTCTGTACTACTGTTTTTGTGGTTTTATAGAATAAAGATATATACACCACCCCTTACACTGTCTGCGCAAATGCGGGTTAAAACAAAACTCGAAATGTATGAAAATATGCTCTTTTTT
>MJUU01007966.1:34073-57423 GCA_002080025.1 Modiolus philippinarum
AGAATAAAGATATATACACCACCCCTTACACTGTCTGCACAAATGCGGGTTAAAACAAAACTCGAAATGTATGAAAATATGCTCTTTTTTTATTTTTTTTCCGCCGATAACATTTGGAAAGATGTGTAAATTCACACAAGAAATCTCTCCGTTATTTTAATTCATTGTAGCTGAGTCGTTTCCTTGTTTTGTCTTTGTTTTTATCTGTTGCCGTTTTTGCCATGTCTTTGGACTTCGATTATTGTAGTCATCGCTTTCCTTGTTCCTTCGGTATTCTACTGCCGTTGTTTTAGTTCTCATTAAAAGATAATGAATTTTCTAGAGACATTTTATATAAAAAAAATGCTTTAAACATTTTGCTCATTAGTATTGGCAAGTAACTTGCTTGAAAAGGTACAAGCAAATTAAAACATATCGATGGAGGCAGACAGGAAAGAGAAAAATCCTGAACATACTCATAATCTAATTAAATGTTTAAAGCTTCAATGATACGTTGAATTTCTTCATATAACACAAAAAAAATCATGTACTTAGAGTTAAACAGCACAGATTTTTTATAAATTGTAATTTATTACACAGATTCATAGTAAAATGACGAATATATCACGGCTTTACACTATTTTACAATGGACTCACCCTTATCGAAAAAGTCATTCAATGCCCGAGCTTCTGTTGTTGTATTTATCAACTTTTCATGAAAAATGTATGACGATATTGCTTGCAGACTTCCAACACTGGTTATATCGAAATGGGTCTTTGTTGTCCAATGTGGAGGATTTCTGGGGTAAAATCCGAGTATTCCTTTTAAGTGCACCGAAAAAGTCAATACCAGAAAAATATTCACGAAATGCATTTCCTAATTTTCTGCGATCAAAAAATATTCACCCTTGAATTCAGTCGACATTTCTTATCAATAGGGAAACAAATTGTTTGCACGCTGCAATTCAAAATATACCACTTATGGTTATAATAACAAAACAAATATTATTTTATAAAATTTACAGCCAGCGTGTTTATTTAGTTATTTGGTAAAGTCAAATGTATATCATAAAGTCAAACCCTTCCTAGTTTCTCTTATATGCAATAAAGTAAAAGGGAACCAGGAACTATTATATATATTAATCAGAAACACTTCTAGCAGGGATTTGGTTATAAAAATAAAGCAAATTGCTAAATAACAGAAAATGATTTATTGTGACTGGAAACTTGACATTTTTCTTTTCGATCATTACCAATATTTAATGATTTAGTCGTATTTATATGGTGAATAAGGAGTTTTCCCTGTATCGAAGTATCAACATTATTTCAATATTTCAACGTAATATTCCGATGCCATCTTTAAAACAATGCACCGCAATAGAAATTGTTCCAGGTATACGATTAGTTAGTCCAAGCAACAGGTCTTTGCCTTGTTTGTGTGCCCTCGTTTAGCTTGAAATATATAAATAAGAAACACGTTTCCATGTATAAAGAATTGAAGAAACATGAACGATGACAGACAATCTTGTTCAATGTCATCCCAAAAATTTTAATGTAACGGAAATGTAATAGTCAAAGTACAAAGATTAGAAACCGAGTAGGATGAAAATGATGGGACTAATTAACAGGTTTGTTTTTTTCAGTTTTACTGTTAGGTCCCGTCGGATATTCATGTGAATTGGTTTACAGGTTTATGCTACCAAACACTTTTGATATGCATGGAGACTAGTAAAGGCAGTCAAACTTCTAACAAAAGAGATAAAAAAAGTAAGGTGTCAGTGGTTTTAAGATCAATTGCAAGGTCGTCCCCCAGTTCCACTCGTGATTATAAGTTTCAAGTTTTATTTCATTGTCCAATTTTACACAGACTTAAATGAATCAACAACTGTCTTACTGTAAAGAAAGTTTTATAAAAATTCCACGCATGCATAGGGAAAATAGCCTTAAAATTTTCCCCATTTACACCATTTGCCAGTTTTGCAATCAACAGAATGAATTTAGCAAAACCGAAAAGGGAGGTAACTTTTTTGAAAAATCTCAAGGGGACAGAATGGTTCCCTGCTTGTGAAAACCAAACAAAAAATATAAGCATTTTAATAAAAAGTTATGAAAGTTTAACCTTAAGCAGACGTTAAGTCAGCAACATAATTCAAAACCCAATCTCAAATAGTACTTACCAGTAGTTGATATGGGAAAAAAGCCGCGGTTTTCAAAAAACGTTTTTTGAAAACCGCGGCTTTTTTCCCATATCAACTACTATCTACGGGACTAACGAAAATAAACAATTGTTATTCACTACAGTTGAGACGGGTAAAACGGGCTAGATTCTTAGTTCACTCACATTTTTTACGTTGCTTGCGGTTTAAGCATCTCATAAGTAAAACAAAAATCTTATAGGTTTTACTCTTTTTCCAACGCTCAAGACTCTTATTTAACCTGTTTAAGACACTGTTTATAAACTCTATCATTTTTATATAAGAAAGAAAAATAATAATCCAGTAATAAAAAATGTTTAGAGGAACACAGTTCTGTGATCGATATGAGTATTGTAACTTTTTACTAGATACTCCTATAGTGTCTCCACCAAATGGTCAACAACAAACAAAAACGGACTACAAATTTAGTATAAATGATAAGGCTTCGTTTTAAACTANTTATGATATATAATTCTAAAATAACTGAAACGAAATTAGTCATTAATGATACATTCTTAGGAAAAAGTTTTGTTAAATTAACTTTCTTCTTTTTTTTGAAATTTTTACAAGAGATATTCATTTAAATGTATTTGCATATTTAATTTAGATTTTCCTATTTTTTTCTTTTTCAAATCAAACTAATAGTTAATAATTTCACAATTATGATTTGTTTTAATTTGAAAGTAATTATTTTTCTTATTTTTCATGTAATCTTTGTCAAACCAAATTTGTATGTGCACATACAAAATTATCATGCTTCTATTTAGTGTTAATTATTTTTACAACTATAGTACAGAGTTATCTATTCTTTAATCACTTAGGGACCGACCATTTAACTTGAAAAGGGGAGGGGGCTATGGTTTTTTCTAAAAAAATATTTTGGAGCTGATTTTATGTGAAAAAAATATTTTAGCTCCCAAAATGATGAAAAAAAGTTTCTGAAGGAGGCTTTCTGTCCAAAAAAAAATAATGTTAATTTTGAAAAAAAAAATATTTTGTTGATACACACGAAAAAAATAAATAAATTTTTGTCCAGAAAAAAAAATCCATAACCCCCTTTTCAGGTTAAATGGAAAGTTTGAGAAAAGGTATCAAATGTCAGTTTTAAATAGTCAGCGTGTACAATGATATTTAGATACATATCAACCTTATCAAAGAGCTTAATAATACTGAAATCTCGGATCATGAGGTCGATTAATTGTATTTATAGATAAATCACCATTTGAAAAATTACAATTGCAGTTTCATATATAATTTAATAAATATAAGTTGAAAAAGGAATAATTTAGCTTGTAAAACTGAGCTAAAAAGACAATGAATAGAGGCTGATGTAAAATATAACTCTATACTGTGTAAAGAAAAAAATAGCATTTTATATGTTCACAAAAACGATCTTTCAAAACAGGAATTAAAGAATTGTTATAATGCAAAAAATCATAAACCCTTCCAACTGTACGGAAGAACATATAAAATGCAAATATGAAGCCTCTCTTTCTATGAGGTATACCGAAGCAGCAACCAAAATCATAACGCCAGAAAAATGGCAATATTAAGATCATGCAGTTGGATGTTGGAGTAAACATATGTGTTATGGTCTCATGTTTATTTACTCCATATCCTTTCGTAAAATATAGATTGACATAGAGCGTAAGTAATGCAGACGAAACAAACGAAAATTACTAGTTTGTCATGTACATAAACCAAATGAATTGGTGGGCCCAATGAAAGTTCAAAGCTAAATGAAATACATTAATACAACTTCAAAACCTATATGTTATTCTTTTTCTTGTTTTACCCCCTTTTCATACTTTCTTCACATATCTTTATCCATCTCATATTATATCTATAAACACTTCTTTTCTAAATTGTATAAAATATCCGTTGATGTTTTTTTACTGCTTAGAGACCAAGCTGTTATTTGGTAGAAATAATTAGTACGTATCAAATTTAAATGGAGATAAACCTGTATAATCTGACCCTCTAAAAATAGTGTCTAAAAATAGGTAAATACACTAAAGTTCATCTACACTAGTTTATCATAATAATACGTAATGACTACAGTGTACAACAGTGTACATTTTAAATTGGCTATATGTTTGAATATTTTTCTGTTTTTGTAAATGAGTAATTTTGGATTAATAATGATTGATTCTGTTACATTTACATATACTTTAATCTTTGCAGCTTTACTATTAGTTCTAATTTTGTCTTATACAAGACAGAGACGGAAGCAATACCTGCAGCTGCCAGGTCCGACTGGGATACCGGTGTTGGGATGTTTCTTGGATATTGATAGGAAATTTATACACCTAACTTTACACGATGGGCTCAGAAGTTTGGTGAAATGTTCCGATTTTCGCTATTTGGAAAATCGGTATGGGTAATTAATTCATCAAACATAGCAAGAGACTTATACTTAAAAGAACCTACAGCTACATTAGCTTCCGGTAAAACAAATTTGTTTGTTAATCAGTATGTGATGTTTGATGGTGGGATTATATTCAGTACGTTTAGTCAAAGTTATAGTTACCGACGGAAAACAGCGCACCAAATTCTGAAAGTCTATGGCGAAGGGCTCCGAGAGCTTGAGAGCAGAATATCCAATACACTGGATGGAATAAAAAGGACATTGAAATCTGTTGAGGGAGCAGTCGTTGACCCAGAAGAATACATCGAACATTTTGTGATGGAAAATTTGGAAGTATTGGTAAGGCTACTGATACGTATATAGTAAATATTGGTAAAGCTTTTCATAAGTATTAGGAAATACTGGTTAGACTTTTCATACTGTTAGACATTTCAAACAGACAAGTATGTTTTGGCTATATAACTATTCGAAATAGTCAACAATCAGTATAGTAATAAAATCAATGTTTTGTTTTACATTGTTGCCAGTGAAATGGACAATATTGCAATACCTTTGGGGTCATGCACTTTTGAAATTCATCCTTGCTACTATTTTAGCATAGTTCATGTAAAACACATTATCATATAAGTATTGGTATGTTTTAGTGTTAGTAAAGCTTGATTTTAGTATGTTCAATATGTTTGAAACAACGGCAGTAGAATGCCGAAGGAACAAGGGAAGTGATGATTACAAAAATCGAAGTCCAAAGACATGGCAAAAACAGCAACAGAGAAAAACAAAGACAAAACAAGGACGTGAGACAGCCACAATGTTTGAAAAAAAAACTATATTATTTTGATTTGGAAATAATCTCCTAATCAAACAAACATTTGTTTACTTTTCAGTTTTTTTGTCCAAGTGGGGTGATCTGAGCTGGATCATCAAAATTAAAGGATTTTTTTCCTTCTTTAGCCTACTTTGCATTCATTCTTGAAAACCGTTTCATACATTAAGTTGTTGTTAACTAGTCATTCAAAAATGGTACTTAAACAAAATAAATGTATAATTTTAGTACCGATCAAAATTTCAAAATGGCAACCAATGCCGATCATGGTTATATATATTGGACCCTCAAGGGAAATGTTGTAAATTGCTTCATCTTGAAAACTGTTTCATGTATCATGTTGCATGGTAAATTGATTGTCATCTACCAAATTTCATATATTTGCACCAATCAAAAATCCAATATTGCCACAATTTGAGAATACAGTTTAACATAAAACTCGATATAATTATGTAACTTTTGTACAGTTGAAACCGTTTCATACATTAAATTGATATTAACTAAGAAGTTGAACATGACAGATATTTACCAGATGAATGATTTTAACTACCAAGTGTCTTTTACCTAAGATTAATCATAAGATCCTGTCGGACATTCGTATAGAGCAGTAGCCAACAGGTGAGAGATACAGGCTCATATGTGAGCCTCTGGTATTTTGTTGTTATCAAGGCAAAATTTTGAGAACAATTAGTATAAATCGTACAATAAATATACTGACATTTAGGTCCATCAGGGGGTGGTTAGGTGAACGGGGTAGCCAGGTCATAATACGGAAAATCTACGCAAACGATTATTCCCATACTTTTGTAAGAAGGATCGTCACGCAATATAGACATTATGAACAAAAAGGTAGTTTCAGGTTTAACCCCAATCAAGTACAACTGAAGTTTATCTTGACCATTGATAAGAATGTCTTGTATTCTGAATAGAAAAGAAATCAAACACTTACATGTAGATATTTTCACTTATGCGACAGAAAACACGAAAAGACGCATGCAAATATGAATTACGTTCTGTGAAGGTCTTTAATTTTGTTTTTGTTTGGTTTTTTATACCCCCGCAAGCAACGTTTGGGGGTATATAGGAATCACCATGTCCGTCCGTCCATGTACTTTGTCAGCGCATGTTCTCCTAAACGGCTGCTTTGATTTTGGTAAAATGTTACACAGTTGTAGTGACCATCTGAAGATGTGAATGAATTAAAGTAAGTGAGAACCGAACCATTAGTCTAAAACTAACGATCCAAGGACAATGGAAAACGTCGGAAAAACAAAGAAACAAAAGCATAACACAAGCAGCACAGAAAAAAAAATGAAGACACACACATATTCAAAAATAAACAACACGGACCCAATAAAAACAATGGGTGAGATCAGTTACACTGGTAGAGTAAGCATATCCTGCTTCCTATCAGACACCCGCCGTGTTGAATATGTCAACTCGGGTAGTAATGTCAAATCCGGTAGAGGAAAACAAACGTTAGTAGCAAAGAGAAAGATCTGTTGTCCCCTTCTAAACAGATATCCCATAGCCGTCAACAAGATCGTGATGTCGACCGTAACACTTCTGGAGTGATGACTTCCAAGTTTTTGGTAACGTACCCTTGTTTAAGTAGCCTGTTTGTAGGCAACCGAGCTGTATTAAGGTAGTCACTGTATCGACCACAGGCCTTTGAGTAGCGAATGAGTCATGAGATGTAAACTCAATAAGCCGGTGCTTTTGGAATGTTGGCAAATTGAATATTGGAAAAGTGAAGTCATCGCGTTTGTCATACAGCCTAGTTTGTAGTGTACCTCTCTTGTCAATTTCACGATGAATGTCAAAGAACGAAGCTGAGGCTGAACTATCATTAGTATCCCTAATTTCGAGCTATTTTGGATAGATAAGATGAAAAAAAATCGAATGAAAAAGCGTTGTTTAGTGAGAAAATATCATCAATATTACGGAAGCTGAAATTAAAAGACTGGTCCATTTTTTATCTTTTTTTAGGAAACTCATCAATAAATTCAGGCTCATATGAGTGGAGAAACAGATCTGCTAAAAGAAATGCACAGTTTGTGCCCATTGGAATTCCGATAGTCTATTTAAAAACAAGCCTTCCAAACTATACAAATATTTCACAAAGTATGCTTCTTCTCTGCCTATAACAATGTACTTATATCTTCGTTCTTACGGGAGAAACATCTATGAATTAAATCTTTCAGTTGAGATATGAGTTGTTCATGATGAATGGTAGTGTAAAGTGTGGATAAGTCGAAAGTTTTAATGGTGTTACTGCTGTGATAATGATATTGATTTAAAAAGATTAAAAAAAAACTCCGGAGCACCTGACGTCACTCCCGGTTTTCATGGGAGTTCACACTACGAGTGCCTTAGTTCTTAATGTTATCTTTTTAATAGCTTAGAAATAGGTTTTGTAGAACATTTTGCAGATCCAGCGATGCACCGATGTTTGAATGGTCATTTAAATTTTGGTACCCAGTACAAGGCGGGCAGATATGTATCTTTGGTTGAAATCCCAGAGGAAAGCAAAATAGATAAATGGTTCTGTAATATCTCATCCTTAGACAGAGTAGTAGCTTTGTAGGTTGGATTGCTCTGGGTATTGCAACAATCGATGTAATGATTTCTACAAATGAAAATGATGTTATTTAGGACCTTATCTGCCTCAACGACATATTTGCCATGAATGGAGGACACGTATCTTCATGATCTAGCAACAGTGGCATTTTTGAAAATAAATTATTCTTTATTTATCATAGACTCTTGTAGGTGACTGATTCGTTTAAAAATCATGAACCTCACAGCCTTAATCCACTCCGAAAGAGAATCCAGGTCTTCATCTTGTTCACGTTTAATTCATCTTTTGGCATACTTCTCTACTGCATCCATTAGGAATTAAAATTTTGCTCCCAGTTGATGGATCGTGGTAATATGGTTGATGCCCGAAATTTTGAAAGGGGTGTTATAAGTCTGAACATTATCTGCCAAATGGGGCGGGGGACGAACCTTGTCAGCGCATGTTCTTCTAAACGGCTGTTTGGATTTTGATGAAATGTAACACAGTTGTAATACACTGCTTGAAGATGTGCATGAGGTAATATGATTGCTGCCCAAACTTTGAAGGGGAGATTATCTGTCTTTGAAAATTTTCTGAAAAAAGGAGTTGAACCTTGTCAGCACATGTTCTCCTAAAAGGCTGCTTGATTTTGATAAACTGTTACACAGTTCTAGTACACCATCTGAAGATGCCACCAAGTAATATGGTTGCTGCCCGAAATTTTTAAGGGGAGATAATTCGTCTTTATTATTTGGCAAAAAGAGGGACGAATCTTGTCAGCGCATGATTTCCTAAAGGGCTGCTTGGATTTTGATGAAATGTTTTGTAGTATACCACCTGAAGATGTGCATGAAGGTATATGAAATTTTAAAGGAGAAATTGTTCGTCTTTGAATGATTTCTTGAAGAAAGGGGGACGAACTTTGTCAGCTCATGTTCTCCTAAACGACTGCTTTAATTTTTGTAGTACACCACCTTAAGATAAGCATGAAGTTAAATGTAGCTGCTGTCTGAAATTTGGAAGAAGAGATAATTTGTCTTTGAATATTTTCTCGAAAAGGGGGATGAACTTTGTCTGCACATGTCGTCTAAGACGGGTACTTGGATTTTGATGAAATGTTACACAGTTACAGTATACCACTTGAAGATGTGCATGATGTAATATGGTTGCTGTCCCAAATCTTGAAGAGGAGATAATACTTCTTTGAATACTTTCTGGACAAAAGGGAGAGGTATATCATTGTGTCCACATATATACTGTATCCACAACTGAACTGTGTTAACATACACATAAAACACTTGCAGGGTTCAATTCGGGGGGGGGGGATAACTGGCTGCCATTCGGCGACAGCTTTATTTATTATTTTTTATAAGTTATAAAACATCATTTCACACAATTTTCAGCTAAATCGTGGCGTTTAGTTTTAGTTGTACAGAAAGCTGGAGTATCAACTTCTTGCATGTGACGGATGCTGTAAGGTAACTTATTTTGGTGATGGATTTATTTTTGCGATCTTCTCAAGTGTTATAATATCCCAAAAATTAATCTTTGCGAATATTTCTAACACTAATATAAATACATCAGAAGATATTCAAACTCGCAAAAATAAATAGATGCGAAATTGCACAAAAGAGTTAAAACGCGAAATAAAGTATTCGCGAAATTAAATTGATTTAAAGTATACCTCATCATATACAGGTTCAAGTTTTTTTTATTACAAAGTGAGGATCGAACTCACAGTTCGAGGCTGCCAGCGAACCATTACAGTTAAACTGTAGAAATGCCACACTTAGTACAGGATAAAGATATCTTTCACTTCTCGCTGCAAGCAATGACTCATTGAAGATCATACAGAAGGCTGAATTGCCTGCCCTACCTTTCCTCTCCTTTTCCTTTGTCCTTAATCCAAATTTTAAATAATAAATAATTATTCCATAAAATAAAGCATATCGTAAAATTTCCGTAATCTAAAGCAAGTCAAGCAGACGTAATCTGACTCTGTTATGTTATAATTAAGTTTTATATTGTGCAGGTTACAGTGAATTCTAAATGGTGAATGAAAGGATATGGAGTAAATGCACATTAAATGTATAAACCTTTACATAATTTTTTGTATAGTTAACAGGTCTTGGTGGTAACACACAGCTACAAAAAAGTATGAAGAAACTGGACGACCTGTTTAACAGTTTTTTGAATCCAGTACCTCAACGATTGCTCACGAAATTTCCTATTATAAGATTTTTGCCCTGTCAGTTGGCAGCCACTATGCACCAATGTATATCACTTCGACAACAAATAATGGACATGCTTCAGGAAACTTCGGTAAATATCATATTTTATACATTGACAGGTCTAAAGTTTTATCATAATTTATTAAAAATCATGATTAAGTTACTATAATAGTAGATATATAATCGTTTGCTTTACGAGATAATAATATATCCGGACATACACATCCAATCAAGCTATTGATACAAAATTGTGACTATTTACCAACCAATTACAGGCATCGATTACAAATATCAACGAATAATTCATTTTGATAATAATGACTTTTTACACTATTTATTGTCTCAAAGACAAGATAACTGTAATCACATAGTTCATCTTTCATTGGGGTGCGTGAATATATTAATTGTAGAATAACAATTTATGTTTCCGGGAGTTTTTAAATAGTACAAGTCTTGCAGACCAATCTGTAGAGTGAAATAAGCAGTGAAAATATAATTAATAATTTCAAGCTATTGAAAACCACTTATAACATACATAGACTTCATTCCGTGTATGGCACTCGGTAAATGTC
Source organism: Modiolus philippinarum (assembly GCA_002080025.1). Taxonomy (NCBI): domain Eukaryota; kingdom Metazoa; phylum Mollusca; class Bivalvia; order Mytilida; family Modiolidae; genus Modiolus; species Modiolus philippinarum. The sequence goes on from MJUU01007966.1 coordinate 44,802, forward strand.
TTTGGAGCAGGTTTTGACCTCCTATTTCGATATTTTTGGTATTGAGTACTTCTTTTTTTACTACTTTTGGATTATGGCTTTCCATATTGTTTTATTCTAATGCTGCTGATGAGAAGTTAGTCCTTGAAACACATGTACTGTATAGCATAACGAAATTTACTGTTTTTTATTCAACTTGGGTATTTTTTGTATATTCAGCCAATTTACCATAATAATGTTCAATTATTCCTAGGTATGTATTTTCAGATAGATTTTTGTGGATCAATTTTACTATTTTTTCAAATTTGTCACAAACAGAATTTTTACCAGTTAGGTTGGAAGGAGTTTAAAATTACGCATCATTCTAGCGAATGTGACAAAAAATGGAATTCACCATGGGAATGTTACCGAAACAATTTCTAATTTCTTATAATAGTTAAATTTGACGAAATATGTCATTTTCATTGCGTGACCATGCAGAATATGTCACCTTTTCAGCAAACTCTTGTTCCATTAAAGAGAGATAATTTGTATAGAAATAATAGGAAAAAATCAGTTTTTTTGCGATTTATTCAAAAAAAGTTTTGTGACCCTAATTTTTTTTCATGGAAATTGAAAGACAGTATATTAGCTAATAATTTACCAAAGTTAAACTAAATTTAAAAACATCTATCTAATTTTCCCTATAATTTCAAACAAAATAGCAGATTTTTACATGACACATAGCCGGTGACCCCCAATTTTTATTTTATTTTTATTGTATGCTCAAATAACAAAGGGTAAATCATGGAAATATCAGAAAATTCTATCAGACAGATTTTAAACCCCCGTACCACCTTACTAGTTTGGTTATGAGAGAATAGCTAGTTTGTTGTCCCCTAGACGCAATAGTTACTGTTAAGGGGACAACAAATTTTCTTTTCCGAAATTAACAGTCTATAAGTATTTTTTTTATGCCGTTAACACAAGATTTACAACTTTAAATCATCTTTAAATAATATTTCCCTCATATCTAGTATTTTTTTCTATACTTTGTATACTTTTAAAACAATTACATCTATTTTCAATTACATCTATTTTCATCAACAAAATTCATTCTGCTGCAAAGTGAATAGTGTTCACTGTAATTGTCATTGTAAGTTTAAAGTTTTCACTTGTAAACGATGATTTCAGAGCTTTCTGAGTTATCAACATAACGTTTATTCAATGGGAATCAAAAAAGAACAGTCTATAAGTATTTTATCAAACCCAAAAAAGACAAGATTTGCATTTTTTTTTATTATCTTTGAATAATAAGTCTCTTTTTACCAGTATTTTCGTTTTAATTTTGTATTCTTATTAAAACTTAAAAATTGATGGGTGTTCCATAAAACACTTGTGTCGCCTGCACTTATGGCACTCGATAGTAACAAAAATGCGGTATACCTAGTATTTCGAACGAAAACTTAGGGCTTTCGTGCGAAATACCAGGTATACCGCACGTTAACTAGGGGTTTCCGATCGGTATACATAGTATTTCGCCGAAAACCCTAGTTTCCGATTGAAATTGAACGGAAACTAGGGGTTTCCGACAAAAACCCATAGTTTCCGATCGGTATCGGAAATTTGAGTTTAAACCGAAAACGCTATTCATAGTTTTATCCAATGAGAAACGAGAAACGAAAATCGCTATTTGATATTTAAGTGTTTCGCTTTAAACTCGAATTTCCGATACCGATCGGAAACTGTGGGTTTTCGTCGGAAACCCTTAGTCTCCGTTTCATTTCAATCGGAAACTAGGGTTTTCGGCGAAATACTATGTATACCGATCGGAAACCCCTAATTAACGTGCGGTATACCTGGTATTTCGCACGAAAACCCCTAGTTTTCATTCGAAATACTAGGTATTCCGCATTTTTGTTACTATCGCGTGCCATATGCACTACAGAAGAGCCATTCCTCTAAAATCTTTAGAATCAAAACTTTAAGTATCAGGTGCACAATTAAATCAAATGATCAACAAATTCTGAAAGGTAGGTTGGAAAGACTACCACATTAACAAACTAAATTAACAAATGAGCTATTTTGGCTCTGTGAACCTCTAAAATCTGTAAAATCAAAATATTACATATCAGATGCACAACAAGATCAGGTAAACAACATATCCTAGAAGTTTGGTTGGAATCTGACTTTTTGCTATGATGGAGTTGAGGATTAACAAACCAGAATAACAAATGACCAATTTTGGCACTGTGAACCTCTAAATATGTCGAATCAAAATTCTAAGTATCAGGTGCGCATCTACACCAGGTGAAAAACATATCCTGAAAGTTTGGTTGGAATTGGACTAGCAGTTTTAAAGGATTTGCGGATTCAAAAACTGACAGACTCACAAATGAGCAATTTTGGCTTCGTGAACCTCTAAAATCTGTAAAATCAAAATTTTTAGTATCAAATGCACATCTACACTAGGTGAACAACATGTCCTGAAATTTTGGTTAGAATTGGACTAGCGGTATTGAAGGAGTTGCGGATTCAATACCGACAGACTCACAAATGAGCAATTTTGGTTCTGAGAACCTCTAAAATATGTAAAATCAAAATTTCAAGTATCAGGTGCTTAACTACCCAAAGTGAACAACATATCCTGAAAGTCTGGTTGGAATCTGACTTATAGCCATGATGGAGTTGAGGATTAACTGACCAGAATAACAAATAAGCAACTTTGGTTCCGTGAACCTCTAAAATCTGTAAAATCAAAATTCTAAGTATCAAGTGCACATCTACACTAGGTGAACAACATATCCAGAAAGTTTGGTTGGAATCGGACTAGTACTTTTGAAGGAGTTGCGGATTCAAAAACCGACAGACGACGCAGGACGACGACGACGTAAGACGACGGATAGTTATCCCTATGTGTCGACTCTGCTTACAGCAGGCGACACTATAATTACATCTTTTCCGTCAACAAAATCTATTCTGTTGCAAAATGAATATTATTAACTGTAATTTACATGGCTAGTTAAGTGTAATACTTGAAATCAATGATGTCAGAGCATTCTGAATTATAATATGTTTTTTTATAAAATGGGAAAGCAAGAAAAAAGTTCTGGAAAATATTCACAAAATCGGAAAAGGCGAAAAATAGTAATTTTACTTTTGAAAATTTAGTAGTAATGTTCATATACTGAGGTAAAATAATTTCAATTACTCGATATCCTTCACTATTCATCAGGAACGAACTATTTACTAGTCAGTTAATGGTTCAGTGAACTATTTATCGATGACGTCATATTCATGCCCTTAATATTCAATTTCAGTACAATTAAATACCTTTTTACTGGCTATTAGAACAATAGTGTATCCAAAGCACTATTCTGACAATAAAATGGACATACAATAGCATTATCTCAACAATTACAAAACATTACTCTAAATATCAAAATGCCAAAGATACTGTAAATTTATTTTCTGCATGCGACCATTTCGACAACTTATGTCTCTAAGGTGTATTCTTACTGTAATTCTAATAAGTATTCTAAGTATTTTAATTTACATTATATTTAGGTACAATTTCATATCAAAATCATGGGATGTATCAAAAACTACTGAAAATTGTTAAAGAGGATGAGTCGAAAGACGGAGAGAGAATAACTATGCAAAATGTTACTTCAATTCTTCACGATTTAATTACTGCAGGTTTGTTGCATTGAAAATAATTTGTGATAAATATTGTACAATATGACGCTGTATGCCCCTTCAATAGTGCTTTATCACACAAATCATCTTATAATCATACATGTATATTGTAAAACAAAATGGCGTTTTGTTAAACATTTGACTGTCATAATCCCCAGAAGACACAAGAACGCCAATGGATCGATTCAGAAATGCAACGGTATTATGGAATGTCATTTTTCTTGACCTTTTGGATTGAACAAAACATATTTTATGAGTATGTCGAGTTTGCGTTACGGCATTTAAAAGGACGGAAGTGTAGAGTTTCTGAATAGTGAATGAAAGGATATGGAGTAAATGTACATGAGACAAAGTCTCTACAAATACAGGGTAAAAACAAGCAAAGGAACAACGCTTTTATTGTTGTTCTTCATCTTGAAGTCACCACGAGGCCTTCAACAATGAGCTTTTCTCATACCTCATAGTAAGTTCAAGACGGCCCCTAGCACCGGTTTGAGCGGAATTCATTGCTAATGGTCGAACAACGCTACATCTATGTCCATCCTGGTCATGGATGCGGGGTTGTCAACAAACATTAATGAAAGTGGCAAAGTACTCTTACAATCACTGTCATCCGTGCCCGACAAAAGCACTAGTGTCTTAAGCTAGTTGACGATTACAACATAAAGACAAACACAGGGCATTTTAGGCCCATTTACAATTTACACATGTATTCTCTGTGTCGTAGGGGGACACATACAGACCATATAGATTCTGAAACATTTGTATTAAGGTTTATACATGGCGCGCATTATTAGTGCATTATAAGAAACACGAGTCGGGTGCGGAATTGACTTAATTTTCAAGGTGAAATCTTCCTTTTTTGACTTTTCATCTTGACGTCATAATGAATTGACGAAAATAAAAAAATTACATTTTATTTAAGCTGTCGCGAACTAGCTCCCTCTTCCCGTAAATATTTTCTACCGGTGCACCTGATCTCACCCATGGTTTTTTATTGGATCCGTGTTGTTCATCTGTGTGTGTGTGTGTGTATGTGTGTGTGTGTGTGTGTTCATTTTCTTTTCTGTGTCATACTCGTGTTGTGTCTCTGTTTCTCTTTTGTTTCCGATGTTGCCATTGTCCTTGGATTATTCGTTTTGGATTGACGGTTCGGTTCTCACTTACCTTAGGCTAACAGTGACATATAATTTTTTCGTGTCAACAGATAGCTTAAATATACCTCTTTTAAATTAAAAAAAAAGTCAGTTACTTCAGATATTTCAGCATACTCTCACAGTGCCCTCTTTTATTTTTTGAGATGGTGCTGAAAACACGGAATTTTGTTTGGTTTTCGAAGCCTAATATCAGAAAAAGATGATCGAAGTTTTGCAACATATTAGGCAAGAACTTCAAAATATCTAAAAACAAGAAAATTCTGTATTACCGTTGTATTAGGCTCGATCTATAAGATAGAAACTGCTCGATCATGCAGTTTTCAATTCAATTACACATACAACGAACTTTCGCCACTTTAAGAAGAGTATGTCTTTCAGAGATCAAAGGAGTTTAGTGGAAAAAATTTAAATTAACACACCTATAACCTGGATAACACAGGTCAACTAAAAACCCAAAATAGGCACCTAATGTAATATGACATTACTTGAAGAAATGAGTGAAGGAAAGATAACGGGAAAAACTTACAATGGCCGAACATTACATCACATACCACAATCAACCAGGGATCTGCACAAGAAAAACAATAAAACGACAAAAAAAACAAAGACAACGATGGGAACTCGGGAAAGTCGGTCAGCTAGCGGTAGGGTTAAAATGGTTTATGGGTACCAAAACCTCCCCTTTCTCTATCCCGTTTCCCTATAGTATAATAAAACATACAAATAAAACCAAATACAGGTAGACCACTAAATCCAAGACTACAATCTTGAAAAGAAAAGAATAAGACAAAACGTAATTTAGAAAGATGGGTCAATGAATGATCGCCGCTAAACTGTCGGGTAGCGCAAGGAGCCAAGTCTGCTGGTAAAATACTGTCGCACTACCGAAGAATAATCAAATTCGAAACTTTCCGCAGGATTTGCTCAAGAATCGTCATTGATTTCAGTAGGCATCTGCAGTATCAGTGAAATATTTTACGAAAGGATATGGAGTAAATGAACATGAGACCATAACACATATGTTAACTCCAACTGCAATAATTTTAATGAGCTGTATGGCCATTTTGGAAATTAATTCCTCATCAGCAGCACTAGAACCCAAACAAAGGAAATCAATAATTTCAAACAATGTTTAAAATGCATCTAACCAAACGAAGCCCGAATTATCAGTAATATCAAATATAGCTAAGGACAAAACTACGATGGAGAGAGTTAATCCTTAGGTTTTAGAATTTACATAAATTTAGATAATAGTAATCGAAATAAAGGCCAGTATAACTGTAAAATCTTTAGGTTATTGGATCCCAAAGCCAATTTAACGGAATCACGAAGAATATCCGGTCAATATCCATATTACGCAAATGATGTAAGTTACGTCCAAGTTTGTCTTGTTTTTTTATCAGTTTTGACATTTTTAACAACATTTCCGTATAAACGAGGATGAGAAATGCCCTTAATAATAAGCTGTTTGCGAGTCGCCCTATATTTAGATATCAAATGTTCATATCTTCTATAAAACTTCTTTAAAGTGTTTATCAATCTATGAAATCTGTAACCTTGTTGTAAAAGTGGATGTGATAGTAAGGTCATTAAAGTCGACAAGAGAAGAATAGACGCGTGCGAATCGTACCAGTTGAGATATATACACCCCATATGATGGAGCTACAGGAACGTCGCTATCAGGAAAAGGGAAATTAGTAATAGAGAAATCGAAAAAAAATCCCTTTTATCATATAAAATTTAGTTTTAATTTTTCCAGAGTCAACGATGATAGTTAGATCGACAAATGGGCAGTATTAAGAATCATTGTTTGCCTTATTAAGTTTCAGTTCTTGTGGGAAAATTAAGTCGACATAGTCTAAAAACTGGGGATTGTCAATAGTAAGGATATCGTCCATATACCTGCGGTTATCGTTGAAAATTGAAATAAGTTGATCACTGTTTTGTATGGTTCCATCCTGTAGTTTTTTCCATAAAGTCCCATTCGTAAGAGAACAGGAAAAGATCTGCAATGAGAGGTGCCCAGTTTGTACCCATGGGAATCATTGACCTGTTGATGAACGATGTTGCCAAAACGAACAAAAATGTTGTCTAGCGAACGATTCAGTGCCTTAAACATGTCATCGCAAGTCCAGGAACAATGATTTTTGTAAGTGATGTTAGGGAAGAATCCTTGCTTTTTATTACAACAAATTTGAAAGACCATTTAATAAGTGTCCCAATTTAGATTAATCAATTTATGTGGAAGGGTAGTATAAAAAGTAGAACAATCATCGTAACAGTTACTGTCAATAGACGAAACTGATCTTTTTATTGATTTTAGTTTATCTAAAACTTCAATGAATTTTTTTTTACACTCCAAAAGTAATTTACACCAGAGTTTTGATAGGCTTTTTCACAGTGTTTGATAACTAACTCTTTGATACGGGTGAATGCACTGGTTGAATGGATGGATAAATTAGTGGTAGAACAGTTACTCGATGCCAAAATAAAACGATGTTTGTAGGGACTTTTGTGAAGCTTAGGAGTACACAACATGTTATCTTTAGGTGGAACTTGGAGCATATCTGTATCGCTGTAGTGCTGTTTGGTTAATGTTTTTCCGTCAAAATGAGTACGTCCGAAAGTGTTAGTTTATTTTCGAAGGTGGCTGGCCGATATTGAGGGACCGACCATTTAACTTGAAAGGGGGGGGGGCTATGGTTCTTTCCTAAAAAAATAATCTGGAGCCGATTTTATGTAAAAAAAAAATTTTGGCTGCCAAAATGATGAAAGTAAATTTTCTGACGGAGGTTTTCTGCCCAAAGAAATAATGTTAATTTTGAAAAGCGAAGCGCGAAAAAAAAATTCTGTCCAGGAAAAAAAAACCATACCCCCCCTTTTTCAGGTTAAATGGTCGGTCCCTTAGGTCCCTTTCTTATGAATTTTCTAACTTTTATTATCATTGATGATGTTCAACTTCCACGTTAATACATGTTCGCATGGGTCATAGCGATATGGCGACGTGGAACAGTCTTAGCTGTTGGGGAAGTTCTTCTCGAAATAAGCATCACAGGTTATAAAAAAGTAATTGCAAAAATACTTCTACAATTAAGTTTTTAAATATTGTGGTCCCGAAAAATGCCTGCGATGTGTGTCATATGATTGATTGATTATTTACAATTTAGCATCTATTGGGCAATATTTTATCTTTTATAGAACGAGAGAAAGTTGATCAATTCAGGTATATAAAGATAAAAAGATGGATTAAAAGATCATGTAAATGAGTTTTAAAATGATTAATAAAGAAAGAGGAAATTGAGCCTTCTTTACATCTCATTGAGTTTGCTCTTTTATACAGAAATTAAAATGAGATTTTCATGCTGCATAGAATGTAACGTTTTTCCACATAGTTTGCCTGAAATAGTTCGTGCTAAGGATTTCCGTATTTTGACTTAACTTTCCCCCATAGATAGAAAATCTCGCCCACCTACAGGGAAGTCTTGCGTTGTCTTGTGAGGTGTGAGAGTTCCTTGTCTTGCATACATACCCCGTTTGATTTTTTTTCTCATTCTACATACATGAACGGACAGTTGTTCATTTCTTTGAACACCAAGTTTCTCATCATCAAGCGTAAAAATGATTTCTATGAACACTAAGTATGACCAAATACTCAATCATTTACTTGGTTAATATTGCGCTTTCATTAGTGTCTTCTATTCTAATACACTGAAACGTAAGATTGATGATATGACCTCCTGGTTATTTTTTTACATTAATAACGTCTCTTTTTGCGACTTAATAATATTCGGTCGCGGCATTTTGCAATACATTGCAATTATTACTCATAGTTTCCCTTATTCACACTATAGATATTATTAAACTTTGATAAAAAAACACATCAATAGTCGCTTTTTTACCTCTGTTGCACCAAACTGAAAAATAATCTAGAACAACTAGATGAAGTACTGATAACAATAACCACCTATAAGGTACATTAAGGCTTGCTTTTTGACAAAGCTTCAAATTCTCCATTATCGGAAGTTCAAAGAACTGAAAATGATTACAAAATGTCGTATACATGAAGGTAGGGGAGTACGGGTGTCAGCTGTTTTGTCATTAGAATTAAAACGCTGGCGTTTTGTTTTGACGATTTTTGCTAATAGAACAACATGAGCCAAAAAAATTTGAAAATCCACATAAGAAGTGTTCCTTCAATTTCCATTATCTGTTATATGTCTTAAACATGACAATATAATTGGGAATTGATCAAATTTTAAACATTATAAATTTTAAGCCTTTTAAGGTGACCTTTGACCGAGAAAATTTGATACACTTGTAAAAAAATGAACCCTGTTGAAATGGATGAAAACCAAGGATATCGAATGTATCTGAAATCCGACGCTCATACTCCCTTAATGTTTTGGTTTTTTTTTGTTTTGTTTTTTGTTTTGGACACAGAACGGTTCGATATATATGTTGCCAATGATGGATTTTAAAATATTTTAAGATTTACTTTGTTTCTGTACTTTCATTTCAGGATTCCTGACAACAAGGGGAAGTATGTTGTCTTTATTCAAAATACTGATGAGCAGACCAGATGTTCAAAGAAACATACAAGCAGAAGTTGATAGAGTTATCGGACGTGACCGTCAACCGCTCCTTCGTGATCGTGAAAATTGTCCTTACATCGATGCAACAATATTAGAGACCTTACGATACGTGACTCATACGCCACTGGCTCCACATACACCAACGGATGATTTTGAATTTAAAGGAATAACCATTCCAAAAGATTGTACGGTTTGTACAGTTTACTAAGACTGACAAACGTATAGTAAATTTAAGTTGAATTATTGAAATTATAAACGGTAGGAACTGCGTTATATTGTTATCGCAGGACAGTTATTTTGGTATTCCGCCCGGTTGCCCATACTTGATGGCCTTTGGAAGATAAATTGTGCCATTCATTCTATTTTTCTACCCTTTATTTTTGTTCGTTGATATCAAAATTCCGCTTCATTTCCTCACTCATTAATATTTTGTGTGAAGGAAATTTACGCCATTTTCATTTTATGTGACGAATTTAAAAATTCTTCAAGGCGACTTAATCCATCGACACACGACGTACTGGTTGCCTATGCAAATAACTAAATACCGAAGTCACTGTGAATTTACTTTCTGCATATGCGCATTTCGACAACTTATGTCTCATCAGTGCAGATAAAATCTCAACGTTTGGAAGACTCAACGGAGGAAAGAAATTACAGTTTATTTTTTTCTACGAAAATTGAATTTTTGTTTCTTTGGTAAAATACGATATCCAAAGCCAAGAAACTAACACTCGGATAAAAAACCTAGTTACATCTGGTGCCACTGCAGGGTAAGCATGTCCTGCTCTGAATACAACACTCGAAAAAAAAATAATAATTATCGTTGAATAGTTTCTTTCAAACAAAATTCCTTGCAGGATCAGTCCAAATATTATCGGAAAACGAATACCAGAGCAAAAAGGGAGAACTTCTAAAATCACAAATAAGGGCAATAGGGTATGTAAGTCTCGTTGAATTTTAGAACTTCCGGCCCGGAAGTTGCATTTTCCACTACAATATATGACGTACCAAACCAAAAATCAAACGTCATAATCCAAAAACGTCATGTTTTGGCGGGAAACGTTTTCGAATTTATATTTTATCGTGAAATCTCGGTATCACATGACGAGACTTACAGACCCTATTCATATATAATACAAACTGAGATAACATAAAAAATGCAAAAGATAAGCATTGTAGTAGTAAAATTAAACGAGAACGACATATAGCAAACTGGTGTCATTAGGAGCTCTGGAAGTTTTTACTTGATCTGCTCCACCCCGAGGCCCTCTTCACATTGCCAAATGTTTTGACATTTGCCAAACTAACAAAAATCCTAAAACGGAAATTATACATTCTGTGTGAAAAACTCAATCAGTTTTCTTCCTATTAGTCAGGCTAGGTACAGACAGGACACGTTGACCCACAAAGCCTCTCGTTTTCCGTTTTGAAATGGACTTTTTCTTTATAGTAAGAAAATTATTTTTTTAAAAAAGTTGTTTCACGTATTTTTTTATTTTCCAATCTGATTCCTTGAACTGTTGTTTACAATAAAATTATCAAACAAACAACAGTTGTCTGTCTTTAGCATGTCTTTCTCTATAATCGCTACACATTGATTTTGTTCATGAATGGAAAATTTTATTCATTTGTAATGTAAATTCAATGAAATTCCATCTCTAAGATTCATAGAATTCATAAACTAAATTTTATTGAATACAAATTTGTAAGGAAATGTCGTATTTTAAATTTGATACGATGCAGTAATATCATATTACGAAGTTATATCTTAAATGTATTTATGGAGACAACACAATGGAATACAAGCATTGCATTAAATGTTTTATCATCTTGCCGAATGAAAATTGATTAAAGAATTAAAAGTAAATATTGTACATGTATTAACAACCTAAATATTTTATATCCGTAGTGAAAAAACGATGTAAATTTTGCAAATATTTGATTTTTTTCTGCACTGTCGAAATACAGGCTGTAAAAAATTGAATTCCCCAGAACACAGATTAACTGAAATTTCGGTTATTTGTCAATCACTTCCGCTTGCATGACGGCACAATAGACGAGTTTCTAATTGGTGGATTTTCCTGGATAATTTTGACGTCACAATGTTACGTGACGCAATTAACTCAGATTGACACAAGGTCAATCGGAGCAAATCAATCATAAAAAGAAATTGGAAATTGGTCTATACGTTACAGTTGACACTAATTCAGTATAACCATTAACCAAGACAAATTACCAAAAAGACGTACACAAATGAACGTAATAACAATATAACTTAAAAGAATTCTCAGGAGGGAGCCGTAATGCAAAAAAACAAAGCAGGTGCAGAACTACTTAACACATTGCAGTATATTTTTTGTTACTGTTGCATTTATGCTGCCAAAAGAAATTGGAGCAAATGTCCAATACAAATACAATGTGCCTTCTAGTTATTAGCCATTAAATGTCGGTTTAAAGCATACTTATAATTTTTTTTTATGATAGCTTCGTTAAAATTACTTTTCTGTATATAAATCTGGATGGATTGTATGATCAAAGGTTTGACTTGTTAGCTTTTTGCAGATTTTTCTATAAAAATATATAAATAATATATCTTGTGCAATGGTTACAAATAACCATGTGTGATGAAAATAAAAATAGTATAGTGAGCCACTATACAAATGTTAAAATACAGAATAGTAATTACATTTCATGACTATTCATTTGTATTCCGTCAATTTGATTGAACATCGTTCACGTGGCATATCAATGTGAAGTTGCAATTCCCATGAAACACATTTGATCATATGACCACGTGGCGGATGAATAGTATAAAAAGAATCCAATTGTACATGATGTATTATCTTTTTAATAAATTTGTTTTTTTATAAGTTGGTTTTAAAATGAAGTTTCATAGGGATAATGAAAGTGTTGACCGAGCGTACATTTTCAACATGAAGCGCTACAGCGCTTCATTAAAGATGTGTTTCGCTCAATACTTTCATACCCCAATGAAACTTCAAAATAATGCATTCAATTCTTAAATGAACAAATTAAGAAAAAACTCAAATGACCAACTGACGTGCAACAGAAGTTATCGATTAAAAATGTTCATTCCTGAACATTATCAAAAACGAAAATAAAAATAAAAATGTATTCTGTACTATACAAACATGTAATCTCAAATCATAAAATAGACTGTTGTTTACCCTTTCGGAGCACCTGATGATACCTCAG
>MJUU01007966.1:81595-106274 GCA_002080025.1 Modiolus philippinarum
AACCAACGGCAGTAGAATAAAGAAGGAACACGGAAAGTGTTGATCACAAAATCAAAGTCAAAAGACATGGCAAAAAAGTTTACAGAGTAAAACAACGACAAAACAAGGGCGTTAGACAGCAAAAATGCCCGGAAATAAAAAGACGTTATTCAGAACTAAGGCACTCACAGTGTCAACTCTCATTAAAACCGGGATTGACAACCAGGCGCCCTGGAAGGGCAAACATGTTCCGCTCTGCCAGCGGCACCCGCCACACTACCAGCTAGTCAATATGTGAATCTTCATCTATAGTTGAGGTGTTGACCTTTATCTGTCTTAGATAACTAGCAACTATTCACCATTATTATAGGGTGTTTTATTTGTCTCTATCATGCTTTTTAAAATCATGATTATTCGCAATTATGACCTAAAAATTAGTTGGAGATATTTGTGGAATTTCTCTTTTATCTACCAAGAAATAAACAATGAATTCTTAAAATTTTCATCAGAGACTGTTTTCTGTTGATGTTCGTATTGGCTTCCATTATACAATAATCATCATTTCGCCATTATTGAAGTAAAGGACTTTGATAAACGCTTTTCACAAGTAGAAAATCCAGGAGGAACAATGTATGAACTTCTATTGCTAATTTAGATCATCGGTTTTGGAGGTGAAATCGTAGTTATACATGCTTTTTGTATCCTTTAGGTCGGATGGAACAACTTTATCGAAATTGCGTCTGTCCTCTATATCATTGGCGTATGGGAATCAAGTTAAAACTATATTAATACTTCTAAAACACACACAATCTCACTTGGACTCCGTTCATTTCGCAGTTGGTGGCCAAGTTAGCAGACGGCGAATATTTTATGACAAATGAAAAGTAGCTTCAAATTCTTGCCTTGATGACGTTTTTGACCCTGAACTGATTACTTATGAACCAAAAGGAAAGATGTCAGCCAATCAGGTAAGCGGAACACTGCATAAACATATCAATGTCGATATTTTTATAATAATAAATTTAAATTAATTAAATATCACTTACTAAAAACCAGAGGCATTTAGGTGTATCATACATTTGATCAAAATTTTTAATTAAATATACGTTTGATACGTTTTTTTTTCTTTTTTTCTTGTATAAATTTCATGTGATATTAATTATTATTTCTAGTTCTATAGAACAACACAGAAATTTAATATAATGAACTGAAAAATCGAAATTCATCTCCTTTCAGACAAAGTTAAAGACTTTTAAGTATGCAAGGGTGAAATATGTTCGTTTTACTCAGGATGTGTGCTGAAACAATCGAAATGAAATTATTTCAAAGGGAATCGTAGAAATGATACTTCAAACTTTTGCTGTGCCACTCGAAGTTTTCTTAAAAAGACCATAATTTATTCTCAGTTATTCTTATTAGTATAAGAATGTGAATTTACATTTTTCGTCATGGCTCTAAAAAATATATTTTGTTTTTAAAAAATCGTTTCATTTTTAGTCTTTTATCATATAGCCCGCAATATATTTCCGGTGGTTTTGCATCTGCTTTACATATTTGCCTCTTTTACGTGGCCTCTTGACAATTCTGTTCGGTAAGTTTGCATACACCCCCATTTTCGAATTAAGTAATAAATTTTGATTATAATTTTATCAAGAAAACGTAATTCCATATCCACTTTGAATAAATTTAAACATTTATTGGTTGAAGTAGGTACTGTATAGTGCTTTATATTCAGTCTCAGACTAATTCGTGGGGTTTTATTTTCGAGGATTTTAACTTTTCGTCATAATTTTCAGTTATATTCATGTTATCAGTGAAATATTCGCGGGTATTAATAAAACGCGAAAAGCGCGAAAATTAATACCCCGCGAAATATAGCAACCATACAGTATGGTTTGTACACTAATATATCTAGGAATTCTGTCGGGTGCTGATTAATTGGTCGATATATCGATTGATTAATTGTTGTTTAACGTCTTCTAATCTTTTATCAATCAAACTATCAGTAGGAAGAGCAACAGGAACTTGGCAATTTTGTTAAGGTAGAATGAAATCTAAAGGGGATGAAATTTATTTTTTAATTTTGCAAAGCAGATATGACTGCCTGTTGTTTTAGACGCCTAATTACTCTGGATCTGCCATGTGCAGAGTGCATAAAATTCATTTCCTATATATACTGATGTCTTTAAAGGTAGGTGTGATAATATTTGGTAGAATTGTATCCTCCTGTTATATATGAATATTTTCTACTGTGTTTAAATGGTTTGTTATGACTTCCGACTTAGAGGAAAAAAATCCTTTTCTAAATTTGATAAATTTCCCGTACATTCAAAGACCTGGTTTTGTTTGTGTGTGTGTGTGTGTGTAATGGAGGGAATTCTACTCAGCAACTATATTTTTATCAATGAACTAAAAAAGATTATTTTCCATAGAAAAAAATTCTGAATTATAACAAATGATAAATAACAGTAAATACCTACAATGACTGAAAGTTACAACCATATGCTACCATCCACAATGGGAACAGTTTTTTTTATGTTTTGTTCTTTTTTCTGGTAAATTTTCAGAAACTCGCAAAGTTCTATTCATTTTTGCAATACTACGTAACCTTGATTTTTTTTTCAGATAGAATTAGATATTACTAAATAACGACACAATGAGCAAATGGATACCTATGCGCCAAATCAGCAGAGAAATTTTGTTAAGGTAAATTTCAAATGCCAAATATATCTTACATAGTCTTATCAAATTTGTGTTAAGCCTGTGAATATCGTGATATGATCAAAATGGCCAAACAAGATAAAAAAATATCTGCTAGTGAATCTATTGATGGCCGATACTAATATAATCAATTGACTGAACAGCACTTCTCGTTTAATCAAATTTATGGATGACGCAGCTTATGTGATAAAAAAGAATGAATGGAGCTTCCCAAGAACTTAATGAGTGAATGACGCTACGCATTACTCATGAAGTAAAATAAATGAATACATGTTACATGATGCATGTTATTTCACAAATAAATGGCTTTCGTTAAAATATAAAGACTTCTGTTCGCAAAAACAATACATATATGAACTAAATATCAAATGGACAATTAACAAATATCAAACATTAATTCTCTTTGTTGTATACAAGCAAGGTTTTGATCTTCCTATGAGTAGCACTCCATTTACTATTATAACATTTCAGGAGCATCTCCATCAGGCAAAGCTCTGTCCGTAGCTGAGTTTGGCCTTACATTTAGATCATATTGGTTATTTGTTCTCTTTTATTTTTAAAACATTTTTGAGTTTATGGTCTTCCAAACGTTTAGATTTAATATGCACTGAAGAGACTAACGTTGTCGAAATGCGCATATGCAGAATTTAAACTTTGAACTTCGGTATTCAGTCATTCAGGAAACACACATATAATTAAGTAAAGATGTCTTCAGTGTATAGACTTCAATGTTGAAACATGATTTCTTTTTTTTCCTAAAATATATAATAAAATTGGGTATACCTTTCATTTAAGCGCAAAAATGAAATCGAAAATTTGAGTATTTTACATAGAAATAATTGAGAAAATGATTTAATATATATTTTTCATCCTTTCTATGTTTTTTTTAAATACTTAATACTTAGCTATATTTGATATTACTGATTATTAGGATTTAGTTTGGTTTTCTGCGTTTTAAACATTTTTTTAAATTATGCATTTTAAACATTTTTAGAAATTATGCATTTTAAACATTTTTTGAAATTATGTATTTTAAACATTTTTTGAAATTATGGATTTCCTTTGTTTGGGTGCTAGTGCTGCTGATGAGGAATTAATTTCCGAAATGGCCATACAGGTCGATCATAAGAATAATGGCAGTTGGTGTCAACATGTGTAATGATCTCATGTTCATTTACTACATATCCTTTCGTAAAATATTAAATTAAATTATTTAAGTAAAAATTGGAAGTCACCCTTGAAATAAGAGAGATACTTTTTCTCGTAAAATTTGTAAAAATGTTTTATTTGTTATCGTCCTCGCATACTTTTAAATCAAGCATCGCATTACGGGTGGTGTGTTTGGGTTCATCTTTTTCAGATGAAAATGTTGTAAAAGGGACAAGGACCAAATGTTTCGAATATTTTTGCTTTAAAGACAATGAAATGGACTTCTTAAGGTTTTGACTTGATCTGCATTGATGAGACATAAGTTGTCGAAATTCGCATATGTAGAAAATAAATTAAAAATAACTTCGGTTATTTTGTTATTTTTTATCGTATGATTTTTTATCCCAAAGAAATTGCCTATTTGTTAGTTAGAACCGAACCACCAGTCTAAAACGCACAATCCAAGGACAATGGTAACATCGGGAAAAATTAAATTTTGCTTAATTATTATTTAAATACTTTTTCGCTCCGTTTGGCTGGGTGTAAAATAGATATATATTCATGTTCATTTACTCCATATCTTTCCGTAAAATATATGAAGTAATTGTTCATAGTCAGTAGTTTAAATACACAATACAATCAGTATTTGAGATAAAATATGTCATATGTACGTAATATGATAATTTCACCGATAACAAACACTTCACTATATGTAAATGACCTATATGGTATCCACTCTTCTGGATTGCAGTGTTAATATTTAGGATAATGTTTGATGCAGTAGCTTTACCGTTAACTTTGTTATGTGCTACTTTACTATTAATTTTCTTTTATTTAACAAGGAAGAAGAAGAAATATTTGCAGTTACCTGGGCCAACAGGTATACCTTTATTTGGAAGTTTATTTCAAATTGATACACTGTATTTACACATAACATTACATAACTGGGCAAAAATATATGGTGACATGTTTCGATTTCCACTATTTGGAAAAGATTTTTGGGTCATTAATTCTTCGGAAATTGCTAGAGATCTCTACCTACATGAACCAACTGCTACGTTGTCGGCAGGAAAGGCAAATTCATTTGCAAATGACTACGTAATGTGCGACGGTGGGTTTTTACTGAGTACTTTCAGTCCAGGGTGGAATTACAGACGCAAAACGGCACATAAAATTCTACGTGCTTATGGCGAAGGACTAAGAGATATTGAAGCCAAAATTTTAATCACTTTAGACGGAATAAAAGAGAAATTGAAAGGAGTAACGGGAAAACCTGTGAATCCTGCAGAATATATTGACCATTTTATACTGGAGAACTTAGAAGTACTGGTAGGAATGATTTAATTAATCAGTTTTCTCCTTTTCAGTAAATTTACCAACCTAAGCTGTCTTTTCTGTATCTTATTTTCAAAGAAATATGCACTCTACTCGACAGAAGCTTTTTGCACATAAAGATAAAGATATGTAAAAAAAAAGGATAACAGGAAATACCTGCTATGACGGAAAATCATAATCACATGCCATAATCTGCTACGGACTAACACAGGAAAATCACGAATAATACCAAAGACAAGGGTAAGCAACGATAGGTACTGGGGACAACAGGACTAGGTACCGCAACTAGCAAAAGCCATCGGTGGGGTCAAACCGTTTAATGGGTACCCAAACTTCCCCTTTTTCTGTCCCGTTTCCCTATAGTTTAACAATGATAAGAATAAAACCCAAAACAAGTAGACTACTAACTTCATGACCACAATCTTATAAAATGTCCCTTTTTAAAGGTGTTTCTTAATCAAATACGCTTTTCATTTGTTCGTTTTAAAAGTGCACAACAGTTGTTTTCAAAGTATTGTGAGCAATTTTAAAATAAATACACCAATAAAACTAATACTGATACATATGTAACGGCAGGAAAAGTTTTTATCAATGAAAATAATAAATGTATATTTGTCAATCCTGGACCTGGGTTAGTTTTAAAGAAAGAGAAAATGACGTACATTTTTATATGAACCAAATGTGTAGCAAATATGTCAAAAAGTCGTAGTTTTTTTTGTCTTCTGCAGTTTCCTTTGCAAGATATTAATGTTCTCTATATATTAGTGTTGTGTACTTTTCTTTCGAAAGTATATATCATATGGATACTCTATCAGATCTTTCCATCTACAACTAAAGTTTGTTTTTCCTCTATCGGATTCGACTTTACTACCGGAGTTGACATGTTCAACACGACGGGTATCTTATAAGAAGCAGGAGATGCATACTCTACCGGTACACCTGATCTCACCCATGGTTTTTTATTGGGTCCGTGTTGTTCATCTGTATGTGTGTCTTCATTTTTCTTTTTTGTCCTGTACTCAAGTGGTGTTTGCCATTGTCCATGGATTGTTCGTTCTTTTCATTGACGGTTCGGTTCTCACTTACTTTACATTCGAATTTTTGCAATCCTGATTTTTTTTTTAATTTCCAAATATTATTCTGTCCATTCTTTTTATAGAGCCCATTCACACTTTTTTTTATTATGCTAAGATTTCTAACAACAGAACCGATATTGATTGGATATGTGGTTGTTTACACGTGTTGACCGTCTTCTATAGGTCTTTTTGTTGTGCAATGACAGTCTGTTTAAATAACACTCTGTAAGTTAATATTATGTATGCTGACAATCCCACAGTTATAAGTAAAACTTGCTTACACTTTTGCGATAATTTTCGATGCCCGCGGCCGTCTGGAACTTAAGGCATGAACAAATGTAATTGTTGGAGGACTCATGGTCCCTTCAAGATGACGATCACCGAGAGATTGCTGGTGTTTTTCATAATATGTACATGAAATATTTACGTTTTAATTTGCTTTTACTTAAAACAATCCATTGCAATCCCTATAATTTATCAATTTGGGAGTTTTCAGCATTGATTTATAAAGCTTACCTTCAACCACGCTGTAAGAAATGAAAGAATATTTTTGCTTACAAATAGGCTACTAAAGTAAGGGTAGGTTATCCATAACTTGAAGTCATCACTACAGAAGTTTCACGGTCGACATCACGATCTTGTGGATCGCTATGGGATATCCGTTTCCAATATGACAACATATTCTTACCGTGGTTTTTCCTCCACCGAATTTGACTTTACTGCTGGAGTTGACGTGTTCAACATGGCAGGTGTTTCATAAGAAGCAAAAGATGATTACTCTACCGGTGTACCTTATCTCGGCCTTTTTTTTATTCATCTTCATGTGTCTTTTCATTTTTCTTTTCTGTGCCGTACTCATGTGGTGTCATTGTTTTCTTGATGTTTCAGATGTAATCGTTGTCTATGGATTGTTGTTTTTTACTGGCGATTCGGTTTTCACTTACTAAGGAGAATCACCCTCTTGCATAGCTCTGTCCTTAGCTGATTTTGGCTTTCCTTTTTAGATCATTTTGGAACTTTGTTCTATCCCAGCTTTTACATTTCGGTTGATGGATTTCCAAATGTTCTAATTTGAGCTGCACTGATGAGACATAAGTTATCGAAATGCGCATATGCAGTAACTAAATTAACAGCAACTTTTGTATTTTGTTGTTTACTTTCTTATACATAGGAATGGCACCATCTTTGTTATATTTATTGAGAAATTCATTGTATAGTTGACAGGTCAAGCGGGAAACATAGAATTACAGAAAAGTATGTTAGAACTAGATGAAAAATGGAACAGTATCTTGAATCCAATACCTGGAAAAATACTGACAACTTTTCCTGTGATCCGATTTTTACCATGTCGTATTGCTAGAAATCTGCAACAAGTCTTATCATTACGACATCATGTGATGAATATTTTACATGAAGTATCGGTAAATATTATAAATATATTGGCCATTTATTGAAATGTTCCAACTAAACAAATTTCATGTTTTCACTTGTTTTCATCATCTAGCACATTTGTATGAAGGAAATATTCCCATACAGTTGCACCTTAAATATGTATAATGATTACAAATTAAATCTGTATAATTACTCTTGTTGATCAACGCAATGATTTTACATCGTTTCGAAACAAGTACGAAACACTTCCAATCATTCTGCATTGGTGGGCACTCATGACATTATATTTGATATTCATTTGGGTTGCTTAGTAATACCATAAATATTTAGCTTAGGAGAGTGTTTATGGAACTGTAAACATTTAAAATTCTGACTGTATTTATCAATATGTTACCTTTTTCAATATTAAATGACAACCACACAACTGAAAAATGAAGTTAGCCTCACTGTTTTACATTAATGTAACACAAATAGAGATCTAGAGGTAAAAAATCTTCCCTCAAAACACTCAATTCCACGACATTCCAAATGTTCCAATTTTTGAAATAAGACATGCAAAAAGGAAGTAGAAATTTATGTTTAGGTGAAAAATCTGTTTTAGTTTCTAGTAGTTCCTTCTTATCGTATCATTAGTTTCGAAAGAGTGACCATATTAGCGATTATTTCTTTTGTATTTCTTTTCAGATGAAATACCCGGATAACAACGGAATGTATCAAAAACTTCTTAAAATCGTAAGAGAAGATGAGACAAAGGAAGGACAAAAAATTACTATGCACAATGTTACTTCTATTCTCCATGATCTAATTACTGCAGGTTTGTCTCAATGTCTCTTTTTATTACTGTATAGGCGGATATTTTTTACGATGTGTTACTTTAGCGGCTTTGCTGGACAAACATTTGTGCGAGGGGGTAACTTTTGCGTTCTAAGACATTACAACTATTTGAAGATATTTCTTGACCACGAATATAGCGAAAAATACCCGACGCGAAAACTCCCACGTTTACAGTATGTACACTGAATAAATTTGTCGTACGTACTTCTTTACCACAGCATATAGGCCTGGTAAAAATCTAAGACTATTGTCCATTCAGGTTGAGGGTTAAGGGATGTGTGATTTGCCACAAGTTTCCATCCAAAACAGAAATCAAAACAATAAAGGAAAAGGGAAAAAGAGAAGGGGGTTGTAAAAAATAATAATATTTGATTTATTTAAGGTCTTTGTAATGTTAACTCTAATACGTGAACCCTAGTAACAGATAACTCATATCTGATATATTTATAGAAATAATTGACTATGCGAATATAGTAACCAGTGCCGAAGGGAATTGCACAATTGTCCATCGCTTTAGCTACTATTGTCGATAGTCAATATAACAACATTGATATGCAGACTTTTGAGTATTTTGAATAGTTACAAAAGTTCTTTTTTTTTGTTAAAAATTTCAACATGTATACTATCAATGTCCAGAGACCATCTCTTGATGCTTTATGGTAAATAGGTATTTCAGCATAACTTTTATATGTATTGTTTTTAACTTTTTCTTTAATTGGACGTTGGACTTTAAAAAATAAGTGACATGTAAATCTACCATTTTTTACGTATTCAATTAAACAACGGCAGTAGAATACCGAAGGAACAAAGGAGTGGAATCAAATCATTATAAATGCGTTTGGGAACTTGAAAGAAGATCCTTAGAAAACTCTTCCCGCAAGTACATATCAATTTTCTTTTACCTCATACATTTATCTGAAATTTGGAATCAAGGATTACTATAACACACTATCGTTTCTGAAGAAATGTTGTCCTCTGTAGTTAACTACTTCACTGGATGACTGTCTTTTGTGCAGATTAAAATATAATACAAAGCACCTTTGAAAAAAGGAAACAAATAAAAAGGTTTTCATTAAAATGAACAATCAAAATGGAATTTTACCTATTCGAAAACAGCAAATCATCTATACTATATTTTTCTTATATAGATAGCGATGAAAGATCTAGTTTTTTCAGTTAAATAAATCTCATATTGTCACCGGTGAAAATAAAGGATTTCTAGTCACCGGATGACGTCTTAATGAAGCGACGTCACAATATCTCTTCAATGTTGTCGTCAAGTAGACATCTTGCGTATTGAATTGAAAAAAAATAATCCGCATCTAAAATCTCGGTTTTTGAGTAGAAAATCTATATAATAAAAAGCATAACTAATCGACCATCATGATTATCAACAACAATGTCACTCGTGTCGATCAACGCAATGGATTAAGCTAGGTACGGAACACAGTTCCGCAACTCGTTTAATCCTTCTACGTTGTTCGGCACTCGTAACATTTTTATTGATATTCACGACGGTCAATTAGTTATACTATAATTATTTATTTTAGCATATCTGACTACAAGAGGAACTCTGATGTCTGTTTTTAAAATTCTTAGAAGTAGACCAGATGTTCAAAAAAGGATACAGTGCGAAGTAGACAAAGTTATCGGACAGAGCCGTCTACCACAACTCAACGATCGAGAAAACTGCCCATATATAGAAGCTACAATTTTAGAGACACTGCGATACGTTACACATACACCATTCTCGCCGCATTTTACAACACATGAATTCGAGTTTGGAGGGATAATTGTGCCTAAAAACTGTCCGGTATGTGCCTTAAAATCATACTTTGCGTATGGCATTTCTTTTCACCATTATCTATACTAAAGGGGCTTTACTTCAGTTCTAAATATAAATTTCGTAGAAGGATGGTATTTTCTAATTAAAGTGTCACTTTTATAGTATCGTTTTCTAAAAGAAATTCTGAAAATAATATATATAATCTACCATATTCAAAAAATGTAATTTCTTTTACCATTTGTTTGAAGATTTTTGTGAATGCATGGCACATACATCACAATGAAAAAGAATGGGAACATCCATATGAATTTAAACCAGAACGTTTCCTTGATAAAGATGGAAACCTGCTGCCTGCAACTCATCAAAATAGAAAACGGTAAATAATTTATATATCATTTAAGTCCAACTTCTTAATTCATTTCAAAATGTTGAGCTGAGGCTCAAAAAATACCTGTGTTTCCGGTAACATACTCTTCAAAATTAGGGCCGGTAGGTAGGCATTTTTTTTTTTATTTTTCCAAAACTTTTTACTTAGACATATAGAGAGTAACTTCTGGATATTAACAGAGCTTCTTTAAAAGTTGCCAAAAAACTTTAGAGTAGGCATTTTTGGCCCCAAAAATCTAGGGATAGTCGGGTTACCGGAAACACAGATTTTTTTTATTCTGCCTGAGCAATACGAAATAAAGGGCACCACAATGATATTGAGAATACATTTAGAACAGTTCTCTATGCAACGAAAAAGACAAAGGGAAGACAAGAACCAACATCGCATGCAAACTTAATGGAGAACAAAATGTAATCTTTCGAAACATCAGATGATAACCTTCTATATCTGCTTTATTTTTGATGCAGGTGTTTTTCTTTGCTTTTTTTTACTTCGCATCAATCCTTTATGTTGTCTTTTTTTAGGTATAACTTGAAAGGCATCATCTGTAACGACAAACAAATTTTTCGATTTATTTTTTACATTATTTTCTTTGAAAAAATCCTCCTGCATGTTGAAAGTCCCATGCTTTATGACAGAAATATTCAGCTTTAAATGACTACAAAATTTAATAATATGGCGAAAGTTGCTTTTCGTTGTCCTTTAAAACAAAAAGATATTGAAACAGATAACTTGCATGTTTGCATAACCCAGATAATGAAATTAATATTTGCATAACCTAGATAATGAAATTAATATGCATGATTATAAACCCAATCCATGGATAAGGGGATGCTGCAAAGCAGTGCCCTTGTTTTTAGACAACTTAAACTTTGGCAATGAATGTTTGCAGAAAACTTGACACAATATTTATGATGGAATTTGTTAGGACTGGCGCTTCGGATTTTCATATGTCTTGGAAACTTCGAATCATCTCTTACGTAAAATCTGACATTATTCGCTTGACTACATATCAAATGGCCTATTAAAGTCTAACCTTGATTTGATCTGCAACTCAGTTTCAAGTAAGAATAGCTATTTTTTAAAATTTTGCCTATCAAGTACAATGGAATTCTCCGGGACACGTATTTGACTCCGAAATAGAATATGCAAATGAGCAAAAAATGATCAGATTTCTCCATATCATTTTCCTCAGCTACTTGTTTGGTAAATTTTGCTTAATATTTCAAAGCCCCATTTCAAAATTCAATTTCATGCTATTCTATGTGTAATAAGTAAACCAAATATTTGACAAATTTCATCAAAGCTTAGAATATGATATAACATGTTGAACATTATATCAAATTTACAGTTACTTTGAACTTTTGTTTTTCACCACTGGGTCGATGCCTCTGCTGGTGGACTGTTAATCTCCGAGGGTGTTCAACCAAGTAGCCAGTACTTCGGTGCTGGCCCCAAACTCGACTTTATTGGGAAACTTCAAATATATTCTTCCTTTGCAGCTTACCTTACAAATACATTATCATTCATATATACGGCTGCATGCAACATTATAATCAAGATTTAAGAAAATTGTGTTTAAAAATAAAAAGTATCTCCCTATTACATAACTATGTCCTTGGCTGATTTTGGCTTTCCTATTTAGATTCTATTGGTAAATTGTTCATCAGATTTTACGCATATTTCGGTATATGGACTTCCGAATGTTTGGATTTGATCTGCGCTGAAGAGACATAAGTCGTCGAAATGCGCATATTCAGAAATAGAATTTAAGCAACCTCGATATTTTGTTATTCATTGATTGTATACACAAAATATGCTTATTATTGGAATTAAAATTGTTTAAATTGACACAAAAAAGAGAACATTGATTTTATTATACAGATTATTGTCATTTGGCTATGGGAAACGGTCGTGCATTGGTGAAGTTCTTGCGAAATCAAGAATATTTTTGTTTGTGGCGTCGATAATGCAGCTTTACACAGTCGAATCCCCGGCTCAAGACATAATTCCACTGTTCCACCCTGAAGACATGAAACCTGGTGCTGTGTTGCAACCAACCGACTACACGTGCAGATTTATACCAAGATAATATAACTTTACCCTTAATGTGTTATGTAGTTAAAATTTTATTTATCATGTGCAATAAACTTATCATTTAATAATGCTTGTTATAATTATTTTGCTTTAGTGTTTTCAATGTTGTCTTGTTAAATTTTAGTTTTGTCTTCGTCAGTAATGTCCGCCGTGCGCGGTCCCGGCTTATGAATAGGCCCGCAGCATCCTCTGAGCTTGGAGTATGAGTCTTCCTAACAGAGGACCCCGAGGGAACCCCGGGATATAGAAATAGGACCTAATATCTCCGGCTTGCGGGGTGTGACCCCTCCTAAACGGAGGCTGACCCCGAGGGTCCCGGGATATAGAAATAGGACACATTCCGTGGTTGTGCGGGATTAATAAATACACAACCCATCTTTCGGATGGGATGTAAACTCAGGTCCACGTGCTGGAAGAAATGCCACGCTTCCTGCACGTTAAAGAACCCTTGTAGCAACCTCTTTTTCGGGTGGTCCGTAGGTGATCGGCTATAAGGCTAAATTCCCCGCCCTTGACGATTTCACCCTACTTGTCCAGTGGCAGTCAGAATTTCCCATCCCATGGCCCTTTCCATACCCCAAAGTGATTATTTATTAACAAACTTGTTCTCGTCTTGATATAGCTGAAATATTGCTGAGTAGACGTTAAACAATATTCAATCAATCAATCAATCAATCAATCGTCAGTAATGTTTGTGGTACGGATTTGTCCTTGTCCATGTTTGAATACTTAAGTGATTACAAAGGCTTTTCAAAATTTCACCTTGGTACTGTTTGAGGGTTAGAGAAGTAACACGTACCATGGCTCTCAATTGATTTTGTCTCAGGGTTACAAAATGACAATAACCAATCAGTAACCTAACAGATCTTTCAAAACATATGCCTCACTGGCCGTGTGACGGGTGCTGTGTGCAGAGCAGGACATGCTTACCCTTCCGGAGCACCTGATGTCACTCTTGTTTATTGAGAGTTCACACTGTTAGTGCTTTAGTTTTTTGTGTTGTTTATGTAATGTTCGTGTGTTTTGTGGGCATGTGGTGTCTTTGGTCTACCGTCTTTTGGTTTTCTTGCTTTTGTCTTGTCTCTGGACTTTGATTTGTGTAATCTTGTGCTTTGTTCCTTCGGTATTCTACTGCCGTTGTTTTGTCCACATCTCATAATTCTATTAAGCTTTTGACTCGATGAGTGCCCTGTGGTTGTTTAAATGTTGTGTTTGTCTTTTAGTGGTCTTTTTGTCGGGCAACGGATGACAGCAATTGTAGGAATACTTTGCCAGTTGATTTTATGTTTGTCGACGATCCCGCATCCATTACATAATACATGGATGGAGTGTTGCTCGATATCCAGCGATGAATTCCGCTCAAACCGGTGCTAGGCGGCTTCTTGAGCTTTAGTATGAGGTATTTATAGCTCATTGTTTAAGGCCTCATGGTGACTTCAAGATGAAGAACAACGATAAAAGCGTTGTTCAATTGCTTGGTTTTGCCACGTATTTCTGGAGATTTTTTCTCATTTGGTTTTACTCCATATTCCTTCATTGCTTATTTGTTTCAATAATGTCATTAGTCGAACTCTTGTCACCTTATATTTCCTTAATTTAGATATTGTTTGATTAAAAACGATATTGACCGATGACATTATACAAATATAGCATGACAATTAGGTCAGTAACTGGTTTATAGACATAACTAGAGCATATTGACCGAAACGCTGTCCGAGGTCAATATACTTTAATAGGGTCTATAAATCAATGTATTCACCGGACGTGCAATGCCAAAATGGATTTATTATTTCATATCTATACCTATTTGAATTAGCATGTAACGTTTTGTGTGTAAGCAATTATGTTGTAAACCTGAAGTTTCAAAATATTGAACGTCATGTTCTATTTACAGAAATACCAGGATTATAATACATTGACAGAACGCCATGTGATGTCAAATGAACCAATGATATCGCACAAATAATATGATAAAATAATAATACCAATTATTAATGTGACGTGACTTCCGGCCAATCATAAATGACATTTATAAGTATGTTCGTTAATCCAAACACTCAAATGAGGAAATGACGTTCGACAAGCAGTACACGTCTGGTGGTCACTCTTGATAGGAATATATGCAGAAAATAGACTGCTCTTGACAAATAAAGGTACTTGAAATTAAGTTTATACATTGTACAATATAGTTCTAGTCTTAGTTCTTCTACATTTTTTATCGATTTTGGAGTTGTTTTTTTTTTTTTTTTTTTTTTTTTTTNTCTTGGACTAATACAAGATGGGTGAATTCATATTTCATAATTTAATTTTATATTACCGTTGTTGTAATATCAGCCCGCTTTATCAGTTTATTTTATTTTATTATTATTATTTTTTTTTTTTGAAGTTGTTAAATATTGTGTTATAATTTTTTTCTTGCTTTATCAAAAGGTAAAAATTAATTCATATTTCAGTTGAATTTTTTTATTACCATTTCACAAGTCGACTGTCCTGAGAAAACTTTTGAATTTCTCATTTCCTACGATAATATTGTTAGAATTGAAATTTGAAAATAAGCCAACACTATTTTCTGGCCACCTTTGCAATACAATGGTACATAGAACAAAAAAGAAGCACATTAAATCCTAGATCAGTCACATCAATGGAGAATCAAGAGGCTTTGCAGAAAAGTTTCAATCGTATACCGGACGATTACATTGAAAATCAAACTTACAAGAGTAAGACCTGAAGCTTCTTTAAAAGGTTCATGTTGCTGTGTTGTCTCCATGCTTATATTAACTTTTTGCCAATCACACGAACATTTGCTGCTGAAGTATTTTTCAATAGGTCTCTCACGCGAATCAACATAGTTGTTAAAATCTTCTTGTGTCCTAAATTGATAGTGGGGTACGCTCTACATTCCTCCACCGTGCGCGGTCCCGGTTTATGAATAGGCCCGCAGTATCCTCTGAGCTTGGAGTATGAGTCTTCCTAACAGAGGACCCCGAGGGAACCCCGGGATATTGAAATAGGACCTAGTATCTCCAGCTTGCGGGGTGTGACCCCTCCTAAACGGAGGCTGACCCCGAGGGTCCCGGGATATAGAAATAGGACCCATTCCGTGGTTGTGCGGGATTATTAAATACACAACCCATCTTTCGGATGGTATGTAAACTCATGTCCACGTGTTGGAAGAAATGCCACGCTTCCTGCACGTTAAAGAACCCTTGTAGCAAGCTCTTTTTGGGGTGGTCCGTAGGTGATCCGCTACAAGGCTAAATTCCCCGCCCTTGACGATTTCACCCTACTTTTCCAGTGGCAGTTAGAATTTCCCGTCCCATGGCCCTTTCCATACCCCAAAGTGATTATTTATTAAAAAAAACTTGTTCTCGTCTTGATATAGCTGAAATATTGCTGAGTAGACGTTAAACAATATTCAATCAATCAATCTACATTCCTTTCACCATTAACAGTTAGTGCTATAATTGTCATTGAATCTGGGGTGTGCAATTTTCAATCGATAAATAGTTTGTCTCTAACAAACAAGACTTTACTTTTGATTTTCTTCGCTGCCTTGGTATTTGGGTACAAAATCTTCCTTTTTGTTCAGAAGCCATATTGTCACTACATTTCCAAAAAAGTATGTGTCGGTCAAAATTTACGATTTCTTTTTACTCTGGGAATAACGTCACATTATTTTTGTCAATTGTAAAGTTTACATATAAGTGCAATGTCAGAAAAAATACACTGTATTTACAATCAATAGGCCAATAAGAAAAAAATCATCTATATATTGAAAAGCGTAAGTAACAAGCGTCATGAAGATTAAAAGTAATTTTACTCACGTTAAACACAACATGGACTTAACTTCGTGGCGGAGCAAGCTCAACCACACTATTGGCCAAGTGCAAATCGATCAGATCATTAATGTAGTCTAAACAATAGATGCAATCCCCATCAAGATTTTATAACTGTAATAAAATCAATAATGTTTATTACAGTAATAATGAAATTTTTCAACAATCGCATATATTCTGCTGAAGTGAAATATCCAGGTAAATCCTGCAATTTGATTGGCTACCTTGACAGGGGATATGAGACCGTATCCCCGTGGTAGCAAAATCACAATTTTTAAACACTTTTAATAGAAAAATTATAGCACTTCTGGCAGAATATAAAAGTTATTCGGGCTTCACAGGGGATACGGGTTCATATTCCCTGTCTGTGCCCATATATCCCCTTCGCCTGACGGCTCAGGGGATATAAAACACAGACAGGGAATATGAACCCGTATCCCCTGTGAATATTCCCGAATAACATATAATATTGCTTGTCTATAATAATGATCTCGTCGATTCGCATTTTCGCCGATAGTGAACCACACGTTTATTCCTGTATTGTAGGGGGTACTCATTCCATTATTTTTATATTTATTGCAGTCGATTTGGCATGCAAAAGTATTCACATCAATCTACAAGTAAAATTCATGAACATTTTGTTCGTGATGGCTGTTCGAATAAATATTTAATTCATTGTCAGTGAAATATTCTACAAATGTGTTATTTTCCACGACATTGTGACTTGAGAGGTTGAGGGTCCCAATTGGATGATGGTTTAACACAAATTTCTACATCGGGCTTTGCTTTTATAATATGGTCTAAGGATTATGGGTATATGAAAATGTCACTATTCTGTCAACTAGATTGATGACACAAAACATTAAATGCAGTGCGGAATCCGACTCTGTCAATAAAACAGCCGTGAACAATCATAGATTGTTGAATTGTTTCTTGTTTAAAGTTGTTAATTTAACTGGAAGGCCTGATTTATAAATTTATAAGTCATAGTTTTGTGTTCAATACACAAATGTAAATAATTTTTCATCTGTATAAGAACTAGACATGTACATTCACTCCATATCCTTTCATTTTTCCTAGTTATTCAATTAAATGATATCACAAGAAGCTAGAAAAAAATCACCAGGGTCCTATTTACATAAAGGGGAGAAATTGGAAGAAGCAGGAAAATAATCCTGCTATACCATCTCAAGAGGCTGCTTTTTCGAAGCATATAGAAGAGATCTTTATAATGTATAAAGAGCAGCAATTCCCAACACATTTCCATACACATGTGCTTTAATAGTTTGCTGTCCAGTTCTGTGTATTATTACCTTACTGCATAAACAAGACAACCAATTTACAAACACAAAAATGTCCAAACAAAGTTTACAAAATCATCGAACGACTGAATAAAACAACACTTTTAATCGCAATTAATGAACAGACTTCTTGTACATTGAGGTAATATCTCATGTGTACACTTTGTTCAATTATTATTATCTAAATTTATGTAAATTCTAAAACCTAAGGATTAACTCCCTCCATCGTAGTTTTGTCCTTAGCTATATTTAATATTACTGATTATTCGGATTTCGTTTGGTTGTATGCATTTCAAACATTTTTTGAAATTGTGCATTTCCTTTGTTTGGGTTCTAGTGCTGCTGATGAGGAATAAATTTCCGAAATGGTCATACAGCTCATTAAAATATTGCAGTTGGAGATAACATATGTGTTAGGGTCTCATGTTCATTTACTCCATATCCTTTTGTAAAATATTCACTTCATCTCAGAGGAAAATGTTATGTGTTTAGAAATATAATGCCAAAGGCTCTCTACCACCACTAAATATCTAACACTCCAAATTTTTAAGTAATTATCTCTTTTAGAACCGCTGATCTATTCAAAGTGTAACCAGATTTGCTTGAATCTTTGCATGTATGTAAATTCAAAGTATTCTATATAAGGGTATGTTTAACAAACATGGTCGTTGTTATGTTAAAACATAAGTCTTGATGGCTATTTTCAACACCTAAATCTAACAAAATATTGGTCAAAACTAAGGAGTATTTCCCTCTCACATAGCTCTACCCTAAGCTGATTTTGCATTTACTTTTTACATCCTATTGGTAATTTGTTCTCTATCAGTTTTTACATATATTTCAGTATATGGATTTCCAAATCTTTAGATCTGATCTGCACTAAAGAGACATAGTTGTCGAAATACGCATGCAAAAACTTTCGGTATGTTGTTATTTGTTATTAAATCGAATACCGTCACAGATACAAAACTTTCTACAAAAACGAAATCAAGATCAATCTATCCTGTACATGTATTCGAAGAGCAATTAAAGACTAAATTAAAGAATTTCTTAAAGATGAAAATCTGCCGGCTGCGATTTCTATCTATGATAAACTGAAGTCGGTTCACTAATACGTGTACAAGAATTACTTGTTTGTGGACATACTAGTTTATATGCAATTGCAATTAACAATAATTAATTATAAAGATAGCGGTGAGTTTATCTCATATATTCACCGGTGAAAATAGATGATTTATAATCACCGGAAGAAGTGAGGTCACAATAACTCGTCTGTGTGTGTCGTTGTCAAGTAAACAACTGACGCATTGAAACGGAAAAAAATATATTACGCATAAAAATTCAGTTTTTGAGTACAAAATCTATATAATGAAAAGCCTCCAACTAATCGACCGTCATGAATATCAATAAAAATGTCACTCGAGTAGATCAACGCACGAGATTAAACTTATTGCAGAACAATTTCTGCAACTCGTTCAATCCTTCGGCGTTTTCCGGCACTCGTGACATTTTTATTGATATTCACGACGCTCAGTTAGTTCTACTATAATTAGTATAGGGTCTGAAAGTCTCGTCATGTGACACCGAGAAACCACGATAAATTTGCAATTTGAAAACGTTTCCCGCCTAAAAATGACGTTGCAGCATTATGACGTCCAATTTTTTTGCTTGATAAGTCAGATGTTTTTGATAAAAATGCAACTTCCGGGTACAATTTAGGTACCCGGAAGTTCCAAAATTTAACGAGACTTACAGACCCTATTATTTAAAGCTTTTTGAGAACAAACTTTTGCAAAATATCCACGTGATAATCCAATCTTTATTCTAATCTGACAGATTTTTTTTTCCGTCTTATTAAATTCCATTGTTGTGCTAATTGTTCTTAATTTTTTTTAATATGTACATAGTACCTTTATGTGGAAACAGATATTAACAAAGTTTCTCCAAAACATCAACTTTGTGATCAAATGTTCCAAATTCTGTGTAGAATTCTAATGAAAATATACAATACGTAACTATCATTACTGAAAAATTAAAAATTAGGATAAAATATATTTTTGCAATATTTTTTGAGGTGTTAAAATCTTCATAAGTCTGTTGAGCAACCATTTTTTACGCGATTTCATTCATATTTGAACTTCGCCGACTTTAACGAGGCTCACTCATCACATTTTTAAACATGTGTCAAATTGTGGAACTCCTCTGGTTTTCTCCAGTTCAATTGCTTCATGAATTTTGCAAAAGGGACCCCAAATTTTATTTTCATGAATGTCTTCTATAGGTAAAATAAAGACACCTAACAAGTTTTCATAAAATTCTCGATACAAATTCCTAGTTTCTAGCCAAAAAATAATCCTAATATTAAATTCAGGGAAAATTTGGAGAAATCCATTCCCCGCCAAATTTTTAAAGGTCTTCTATCTGCGTTTACAACACACGCACCTACATGTTCCTTTTTACCATTTCATCGAGTCTACAATGCTTACTGTGAAAGTACTATTGTTCTTTGGGTTTCAATTTTCGTGGATTTCGTGGTTCGCTAATACGACGAAATTAAGTTACCAACGAAATTAAATTTTTTCCTAGAGTTCTAATGCATAGAATTCGAAACCACGAATTTAATTTAATTACCCACGAAATTGTGATATTTATGAAACCCACAAATAATGATGTCCACGAATAAAAGTACTTCCACATTAATTAATTTAAATAGGTTTCAAGAAATCCTTGTTAGGGACCGACCATTTAAGTTGAAGGAGGGTTATGGGTTTTTTTACTGGACAGAAAATTTTTTCCACTTCGCGCGAAAAAATTTATTTATTGTTTCAACTAGTATCAACAAAATATTTTCTTTTCGGAAGTAGCAATATTAGTTTTATACAGAAAGCCTCCTTCAGAATATTTTTTTCATCATTTCTGCGGCCAAAATATTTTTAGCCGAGTTGCGACGAAGTCGAACTCGGCTTATAATTTGATGAATGGTGTCTGGGCGTCTGGGTGTCCGGGCGTCCGGGCGTCTGGGCGTTCGGGCGTCTGGGCGTCCGGCATCCGGCCGTCAACTTTTGGTTTCCGCACGATATCTTGAGAACCACATGTCATATGTAAATGAAACTTTGCACAGACATGAGTTTTGATTAGAGGAAGATCCCTAATGATTTTGGGGTTTGTGTGACAAAGGTCAAGGTCACAAATTCTAAAAATAGAACAAAAATTTGACTTATTCGTTTCCACACAATATCTCCAGAACCACATTACACATCCAAATTAAACTTGGCATAGACATTAGTTATAATTAGAGGTGGAACCCTATCGATTTTGAGGTCTGTGCAACAAAGGTCAAGGTCACAACTTCTAAAAATGTAACAAAAATTAAACAGTTCAATAAAGCCTAAAATCACATGTTCGGTATTATTTGACAACAAAAATTGCTAAAAATAATTTTATTGTTCATACAAAAGTAGTTTTTATATTGCTAGATCATTTAAATTCATTTTATAGTTCTAATTATGTTCACCAACACACTTTTTTGGGGTGTCAATAACTTAAAAATTAGGTTGAATGAAAAGTCAGAATTAAAAAAAGGGAGGTAATAAAACTAAGGGAGGTAATTAATTTAATATGAAGAAGTACTCAATATTACTAAAAGTTTTTTTTTGCAATGTCCAGTAAAAATAAAATCTTAGATGAAAAAAACTACATTTGTGTATTCTGATTTTTTGTAAATTATTGATTTCAGCATTACATATTACCTGAAGTATAATGGGAACCTCTGCTCAAATTTTTTTTGAATGGTGGTCTGAAATGGGTTGTAATGGATAGTGGAGCTTTCAGTTGCAATGGAAACCAAACCAGAACACTGAATCTTTCAAAAAAGAATTCTGCTTCACAATTTCAGAAATATGTATAAACTAGATTATAAGGGGAACTTCTGCCATTTTTTTTAAAAGGGGGGGGGCTTGGAATGTTTTGATTTCAGCAATATGTATGTAACCTGGATTATAAGGGGAACCCCTGCCCAATTTTTTTTCAGAGGTGGTCTGAAATAAGTTGCAATGGATAGTGGAGATTTTGGTTGCTATGTATACCAAAGAAAACTGAGAAAAAAGGTATTCTGATACACACTTTCAATTTCAGCAATAATAAAATAAAAAACTAGATTTTAAGGGAGAACCCCTGCCCAAAGTTTTTTTTTGGAAAGGAACTTGGAATGTTTTGACTTTTAGTCAAGTTAGGACAAAGTCAAACTTCCGCAAAAGTTCCATTATAAATCTCTGATTGAAATAAAAGAATTTAACGGTATACGCTGAATTGCAACTATTTGCCTATCCGATGATGTACTTATGAAAATAACAAATGATCGCAACTCGGCTTTCGCACCTTTGGTGCGTTTTCTGATTTTTTCATATAAGATCAGCTTCAAAATATTTTTTTAGAAAAAAAAGCATAGCCCCCCCCCCCCTTTCAAGTTAAATGGTCGGTCCTTATAAAAAAATCAGAAGTGAGCTCCTTAAACCGTGAACACATCACAAAATAACTTACTTAGGTTGAACTTAGTTACTCAAGTTACCATCCAGAAACAAAAATGTATTTAATTGCAACATTATTTTTATTCATTGAGACAGTCTTTTAAGGGTTTTGACTTCAATATTGATAGGGATATTTTATTGATGTGCACACTAATACAAAAATGTAAATAACATAATATCTTAGCAAAAATCTAAACGCTAAATTTTACCTATGTCTTCGTCAGTTATATCTGTGGAACCGATCTGTCCTTGTCCATGTTTTAATAATAAACAGATTAAAAAAGCTTTTCAAAATTATACCCCCACTCTATAGAGGGGGGGTATACTGCATTCACCTTGTCCGTCCGTTCGTCCGAAAAAAATTTCGTCGCATTTTTCTCAGCTTCTACAAGAGGGATTGATTTCAAAATTTGTACGCAGCCTCTTTATGGTTAGTTGTAAGGAACGTCATATTTTGAGTCCTATCGGATGTGTACTTCCTGTTTGATGAAATGTGACTGTTCCGAAATTCAGTGAAAACATGATTTTTTCGTCGCATTTTTCTCAGCTTCTACAAGAGGAATTGATTTCAAAATTGGTATGCAGCCTCTATATGGTTAGATGTAAAGAACCTCTTATTTTGAGTACTGTCGGATGTGTACTTCCTGTTTGACGAAATGTGGACTTTGTTACAAAATGTAGTGAAAACATGAATTTTTTGTCACATTTTTCTCAGCTTCTACAAGAGGGATTGATTTCACAATTGGCATACAGCCTCTCTATGGTTAGTTATAAGGAACGTCCTATTTTGAGTCCTTTCGGATGTGTACTTCCTGTTTGACAAAATGTGGACTTTGATACGAAATGTAAGGAAAACATGACTTTTTTGTCGCATTTTTCTCAGCTTCAACAAGAGGAATTGATTTCACAATTGGTATGCAGCCTTTATATGGGTAGTTATAGGGAACATCCTATTTTGAGTCCTGTCGGAGGTGTACTTCCTGTTTGGCGGAATGTGGACTTTGTTACGAACTGTAGTGAAAAAATGATTTTTTCGTCGCATTTTACTCAGCTTCTACAAGAAGGATTGATTTAAAAATTCGTATGCAGCCTCTTTATGATTAGTTGTAAGGAACGGCATATGTCAGATGCATTATCAAGGGTTCAGTGAGTGGGGATATACCTGGTTGCCATTCGGCGACAGCTCTTGTTTAAACTTGGTACTGTTTGAGGGTTAGAATAGTTACGTGTACCATGGATTTTAATTGGTTTTGTCTCAAGGTTAGAAGATAGCATTAACCAATCAGCCACCTTACAGATCTTTCAAAAACATACATTTGCCTCACTGACCGTGTGACGGGTGCTGTTAACAGAGCAGGACATGCACACCCTTCCGGAGTACCTGATGTTACTCTCAGTTTCACTGGAGTTCACACTGTGAGTGCCTTTGTTGTTATTTCTATTTCTGTGCTTTGTATCTGTCTAACGTCATTGTTTTCTGTGTTCTCGTTTTGGCCATGTCTTTGGACTTTGATTTTTGTAAATTTCACTCCTTTGTTCCTTCGGTATTCTACTGCCGTTGTTTGTTATTATAATACAATAAGTAGTCTTTTGTATCGGTCGATATGATTCTTAATATACCTTTGAATTTTATCATTACACGACAACATTTCTAATTGGGTGAAAACCGCTTGAAAAGCCATGAATATCTTCAATGTCAGCCACATATGCGCTAAAAAAGCTCCCAGGTGTGGATTGTAATGTCAGCCTCAATTTGGCTATATGAACAACTAGGTTATTCTGATTTAAATGGCAACCTGAGTTTGGCAAAAATTAGAAATATAAATTCCAGGGATCCTAAGTATCAAAATGTGGTTAAAAATGCATTATTTGGTACTTTTTCGCATATGGTTCTAAATATGTTTTATTTGTTAGAATGCAGATGTAGAAATCCCCCTAAATGAATAAAAGAGAAATATCTTGTTTTTCATAATATTTGATGGATTCTCTGAAAGCATCAAAATTACTTGTAATTTCATTTTACAGATTTAGGTGAATTTCACAATTCATGAAATTAATGTCATTATAAGCGGAACAATATTATGCAGGTATGTAGAGCGACATTTTTGTTATCCTCCGAGCATGCGTTAATTGATAAAAATATGTCACTAGGAGCAAGTGCTCGGACTTCCGTTTTCGTAACGCTCGGAGCAACAAAATATCGGTTCAACGAGCATGCATTAAATGTTATTTTTTGTATTGTTTTTTTTTTTTTTTTTT
>MJUU01007966.1:107719-147506 GCA_002080025.1 Modiolus philippinarum
TCTTTTTAAAAAGGTCACTGATTACCTTAATTATATTCTCTTGTTTTCAGAAATCGTTTTCAACAGTTCAAAACGTAAACAAAATTACACATTGAAATTCATTTAAAAAAGACGATTTACAATATTTACACATATATGTAATCAAACAAAAATATATTTTAAAATATAAATATATTTTCACATATATATATATATATATATTTTTTTTTTTTAAAGCAATGATTTGTGGCTGGCAGTTGTCAAAAACAAATGCAGTGGATTAGTCAAATGTGATTTCCAATTGTAGTCAGAAAACAAGACAAAAAGTGTGATATTAGTGATAACAAAATCCATAAATGATGAAAATTTATACTTGCCAACAAGGATGTCTATGATGATGATGTATACTTGACAACTTCTTGTCTATGATTATGATAACGGTTATGCACTATTTGAGATTACTCAAACATAAACAATCCCATTCCTCTTAACTTCTATCATATTCTAAGTTCCTTCATCTGGCCTATAATCAGTTCTTTGTCTCTGTTTCTGACAGCAAGGAAAAGCTTAATATTGAATAAAAAGTTCATTGGTGACATATATGAAAGCTGGCCTTGAAGTCGCTTGAGTCCGGCATTAGCCTGTTCGTTCACTTGAGAATTAATGCTGGCTATATCCATACTAGCTTTATACATGTCTAAACAATATCCTTTTGTACAGCCTTTGTGACATTTCCAGTGGAATCGGTCTACTTAAAACTTTGTGTTACGGAAAAAATGAGGTTCTCTGTTCATAATATAACGATGTAGCTGACACGCATTGTCGTAGATGATTCGTTTTGGTGCTTGTTCAAATCTAGTTTTGAAGATGTCAAAAGGATGCCGGGAAGATTCATGAGATGTGAGATGTAAGGGCTTGATATCCGCATAGCAAATTCCGTGTTCGCAAACAATAGTGTATATCCCTGCAAAATCCTTTACTTTTGCTGTCAAATAACCGTTATGTTTTCTTGAAGCTGCCGAGAGAAAATTGGCGAGGATAGGTACTTCTTTCTGGAGTTTTTCTATGATAGACCTGTTTGAGGAATCAGTAATATTAATATTGTTGGTTAACACCATTTTCAAAAATGTTTCAACTTCTTCGGTCATTTGGAAGACACCATTGGCTGGATAATTTTTCGAAATTTCTGTAAAGAGTTCACGGTAATCATGAAAGTTGCCGTTTTTTATTGTTTCTTCAAGAAAAGCAGCTGTGTTTGGTCTACGGATTTGTACTAGTTGATTTCACAATCCTCACGGTGGTTTTACGTATAATCCATTTCTTCTCAATAGGATCATTTGCATCCCATAAATTTCCATGGTCGCATGTGCTTCTCTCCTCTTGAATTTTGGGAATGAACTCTTTGGGAAATTTTCGTTCTCCTTTCTCATATTGGTCATGAACCTTCTTCAGATTAGGTGGAAGTGGATATGGGATCTTTCTCAAGGACACGGACGGATAGTGGTCCTCAAATGTAGGTTCTGTTGATGCAAAATCAAGATGAATGTCATTTGTTTGACACCAGGTTTTGTACACAGAAATGTGATCACAAGTTTTGTTATCTTTACAAGAAAGGCATCTGAGTCGTTTTGTATTCATGTATGTCTCGTAGAGAACTATACTGTAGCTAGTTCCATCGTAGACGGCTACTGTTAAAGGCGACGTTGATAGTTGGTCAATTTGAACTTCACCGTCAGCACCGTCATCGTCACACTCCTTACTGGTGTTATTCTCTTCTGAAGTGCCTTGAACAAGAGCTAATGCACTTTTACAGTGGAGACAGTATTTCCGCCGTTCGCTATCCAGGAATTCCGAGATTGTCTCCTGTGAAAGCAATGTTGACGTCCTTAAAAGCCGCTCCCTCTGTGCGACAGCATCCGTACAATTGCAGATGTAAACACTGGCTTTTTCTCCTGTTAGGGATTTGAAATCTAAACTTTGCAAAATGTTGAAAGCTGGAGTGAAGGACCCTTTTCCATCTGTTACTCAAATGGCGAAATATCCTGTTTTCCAAAGCCGAAAGAATTTTTTGGCAGCACGAACTTTCTGAAGATATATAACTTCTGTTGGTAGTTGTCCAATATCTGAGGTATCGCTGGAAAATGAATTACATATTTGATAAATTAATTAGTCCCTAGAATACATTTAATTGCATCAAAAAGCTCCTTCTTTATTCAATTTTTGTTTGATTTAATGACAATTCAAGTTTCCTTAGATAAACCTCTGCATCAATTTCTCATGTTAGATTAGCCGAAAATATGGTAAATATCGGGTCCATAGATTTACCCCAAAACACCCCAAAACACCCAAAGAACTACCCCCAAAACACACAAAACCATGTGAAATAGACCTTTTTGAAACAAAACATATCAACTTTATTATTTTTTTATTGTTTTTGGTCAGGAATTGTGTTTGTAAACCCGTTTTAATGACGATTTCTGATGGAAATTCAACATATCTTGTGTATTGAAATGGAAATCTGACAAGTTCCATGTAAGAAATATCCAAATCCTTTATTTCATATTTTCAGATAACATTTACAAGTTTTAATAAGAACACACACACAAATAATTTACGCTGTTGCCGCAGTGTGGAGTCTTTCAGTTTTGGGGTAATTTGGGGCAGTTTTGGTCGTTTGGGGGTAATTATATGGACCGTTAAATATCTTTAACATACCCCCACACACACACACACATACACACACTAATATGGGCGCTGCTGACATTGCGTGATTTTATATCACAAAAAAAGAACAAAAAACAAAAACAAAACAAAAAATTATTTATTGAATTAAAGGGTCTTGCAGGGTAAAAAAAAAAAGCGCAATAAACATAAAACAGGGAAGGAGTTGTGTGATTGATAGAAAAAAATG
Organism: Modiolus philippinarum; assembly: GCA_002080025.1. Lineage (NCBI taxonomy): Eukaryota > Metazoa > Mollusca > Bivalvia > Mytilida > Modiolidae > Modiolus > Modiolus philippinarum. The sequence goes on from MJUU01007966.1 coordinate 110,610, forward strand.
ACAAACAACTAGAAGATGCCAGCGAGAACTGAGGAGTTTTACTTTTAATTATTGTTCATATTTGTTATTGTATGTATTGTCAAATTTCCTACAACCCTCATGGGTTAAAAGCTTTGAATAAAGATTTGGTAAAAATATACAAGATATATATAATATTGTGGCTTGTTCATACTGTTATCTTATTTTTTTTTCTTTTCACATATGATGTATACAATTAATATGCAAACCTTGCTACATTTTATTTCCAAAATTATTTTTGACTCAGAAATATGCCAATTTTCGGAAGTGCAATACATCTCGTGTAATATCTTAACATATAATTGCTGATTTTATTGAATTGTTTTGTTTATAGATCATCATAAATTTGACTATAAAATCTAAAGTCATGCGATCAAAATTCAAGACCATCATGTCATAAATTATTAGATACGTCCAGATTTTTATTTTTATTATGTTTTATATGTCTCTGATATGTCCATGTGCTTGAAAGAAATATATTTCGGAGTTGGTGATTTGTTGTCATAAAGTTTTAAATTGTACAGAGATTATTTTGTTGATTGCGGAAACTGACCATAAATCTACACAGGGAAAGATTTCATTCACATCTCATAGCAGGAAGTACCCCGTCTTTTTATAATTCAGAGACATCACAGCTAATTGTCAAATTAATATGCAGGTACCTAAATGCAGGAAGTACCCAGTATTTTATTGATAAGGCATCGTTGTTAATTGTCTAACATGTCTCGTATTTATGGCATTACTTTGTACACATTTAATTACTCAAAAGTACAAATAAAAAGGTATACATGCTATAAAATGAACGGTATTTTTCAATAATCAATAACAATTTTTAAAATTTACTAAATCCAATACAAAAGTTACAAAAGTAATAAAATTACTTTTCTCGAATTTCTACAAGTAATTTCAGTTATTCTTGTGTTTTCTTATGTGACTCCTTTCATTGGCTTTGTTAGCAAACATATGCTCTAAATCCAATATAACACATCTAATAATGTACAATTTCAAAATTTCTGTAATGTGCGTATTCTAAATCTTTTGTGGAAAATGAAATAACCACCCAAATAATGACAACCATAGAAATTTACACTGCATAGAAATAGTACTGACCATATTCTTGTTCTGAAATCTTATTTATGTTACATTTCATACCATACCGTATGACGATTAGGGTACAATTACTTTGCCACTTGGGACACAGTTGTTACGATCTCAAAGAACCTTGGCATTGTGGAATTAAGATCCTATACATAGTAACGTGTTAAAGCAAAACATAAAATAAACAATGACATACAATAAATATGGATCAAGATATTTTTAAACACTATTAAAACTTAATTTAAACTGGAGGATGATTGCTTATAACAAAATTTAGAACTTCCAATGTAAAACTCCTTATAGAAACAGGTGTCAAAAGAAGACATAATTTGTATCTTTTGTCAAGAATCCATTGGTGATGAATTTCACTATCTGTTCGTTTGTAATAATAATAATATATCTACTCTAAGTAAAAATACATACCATAGTATTACTATAACCAACCAAATATAATTAAAATGGAAAAGATGTTTTCACTTTGTAACTTATGATAAGAGTTGCTAAATTTATGAAAGGTTTAATACTGATACCTTGATGGTATACACATTATGTATCTGTATTTTCTGTTATATTATCTGCTCAATACGTCATTTGTATTATCTATTTGTTTCAAGATGTACCTCATGTAACACTTATTGTGTCTGAGAGAAATAAAAGTCTTGAGTTTTGAGTTAATAAATGTATCATACAAATTCACAAAATGTTTACAACATATGCAGAAAATAGAAATAGAAATAGAAAATCTTTATTCGCCAAAATGGGCCCACAAGGGGCATGAGCATGAAAACATATAGACACAACACAGTGTAGATTACATTAATATGACATTTAACTAGCACATACTGATATAAATATAAATATATATAAATAAATAAATAAACAAATAAATAAATTCACAGTAATTTCGGTATTTAGTTACTATAAGAATATTAATTATATTTAGTGAAGTAAATTCCTCATTTTCAGTTCTACAGACTGCTTTACACAATCAACAACACTGGACAATAGAATGTAGGACAGAAAGTCACAGGACAAAACGTCACAGGCAAAAAGTCACGGACTAAAAGTCACAGGACAAAAAGTCACAGTTTAAATTAAAAACATTTAGGACAAAAAGTCACAATTTATAAATTTTGTATTAGCAATATATTTGGATAAAAGTAACATTTTGAATAATGAATAGAAGTTTGAATATGGCATGTATGGGTTCAATCATGATCTTGACTCTCCATACTGTTTATTCAAGACATAAATTCTAGGAATGTTTATTCTATAATTTCCTGTATTGAGCACTGACATGCAGTTAAGCGTTACTATTAAAATAACCTCTTTGGAAATAAATAATCATGAAGGCCAAGTATTTTACATGTATGGCTTATCATGTTATTGTAGGGTTTAATTGATACACCAATAACTATAATTTGAATCAATATATGTTTAGATAATAATTAATTATTGCTTAATTGGCATCTGTTTGACAAGGGGTGGTACTGTGTCATCATTTGTGTTTTGGTTATAGTTTAAAAGAAAGAAAAAAGTTTGCCATTACACTATTAGTATACCCCCAAAAAAATCAAATATGTTTTGAAAAAACACAGCTTTTCAATTTAACATGTAAAATGTTATTTCTAAATCAGAGCAATGAAATTCCATATGTAGTTGCTGTAGTCCAAAAAAAAAATATAAATATCATACTCAATTTCATGAGTCAGTTGATATAATTGTGTAAAATAAAGAGTGCTGTGCGGCAGTTCGTGTAAGCATAAATAAACAAACGAGTTAAAATTCTTGTCGAACTGCGATAAAAGGTAAAACAAAAAATATATACACATGTCAAAACATAAAAAACAAGCAGACAGAGGTAGGGATTGGCCAAGATCATCGACATTAATGTCTTCAAGGGGCCGTGGAAGAGAAACAAAAATGGCTTAGAAATGAAAAATTACGTGACCATTGTGTGACCATTTTGTTCTACACCTATACACATGAAGCAGAAATATAAGTTGTGACTTTTTGTCCTGTGACTTTTTGTCCATCAATGTAAAAATGCAGATTGTGACTTTTTGTCCTGTGACTTTTTGTCCTAGGAAATTTGTGACTTTTTGTCCTGTGACTTTCTGTCCGTTTACCGGACAATAAACTTACATCAGGATCCAAGATATTTTTTAACTTTGAAGGAGAATTAAGCAGGTTAAGATATTTATATTTTCAATGCAACTCTTTCCTATTAATTAAACTATATATGGGACTTTTGATGAGTTATCTAACAGGTGTATGAAGGTAAATTAACAAAACAAACTAAAGTATTACTTGTTTCCACATATAAGCTGAAAAGGAAAAGATAAAACCACCAATGCAGGCACGAAGAATCTTTACGGAAGCTAAACTTCCAAAATGGAGGAAACTGTTTCGTAAAGTGGCTTGATAGTGATAGTGTATCTACCAATATTTTTCCTTTTTTTTGTCTTTTCGTTTCTCCATAAATATCAACAATTGTTTATATAAAACCTGTAGTTTTTTGTTATTGTGTGCTAGCTATTATTTTAGTATTATTTAATTCATACCAATTATTACTTGAATTTATAAGCCCATTTAGTATTAAACTTCTATATTACAATTACACAGTGTTTGTTACATTATATCAATATGTATATTGAGCCTTTATGATCACTTATCAGCGTATGGAGTGGATTTCTAGGTTGATTCGTTTCTGTAGAGCTTCACAGTAAATTTGTTAAAAGAGCAAAGGCAGTGAAGTCATGGATGTGTTCTCTGTAACTTTGGTCCCTTCAGAAATTCAATGGGCTCCAGCATCGTCACGTGACCACATCAGAGTTAGATAGGAAATGACGGTTTCACAAATTAGAACAGACACTACCCTAGACGGACCAACTAGTGATACCTGTTTTCACTCTGTTGTTTTTTTTAGAGTTCACACTGTTAGTACTTTAATTTTGAATTTTGTATTTGTGGAGTTCTTGTATTTTTTTTAAGTGTCTGTAGCCTACCGTCTTTTTGGTTTCTCGTTTTTTCCTTGATCTTATGCATTTAAGGTGTTTCGGTATATACTGCCCATGTTAATAAGACCATTTCTAACAGTTTTACTAGAAGTATTGGGTCTATCATAATGGTAGGTCATGCTGCAGAACTCTGTGAACTTCTTGTTTTTATACCCCGCCAGGCCACTGTGGCGAGTTATATTGTGATACCCTTAGGCGTGTGTACGCCCCCGGAGGTTTCTAACTGATAACTTGTGAACGAAATAACATATGGTCTTCAAGCTTTGTATATTTTTCCTTCATGTAGAAGCCAACGTTTATTACACTCTTTTCAGTATGCCGAAAATAAGGCAATCTTCCTCAATATTGACGGGTTGATTTATTATTTTGCTGGTCTTACCTAGCAGTATATTAAGGTGACGACAGTCGTTTGATTACTTCAATCAGAGACATATATATGTCTCTGCTTCAATGAAGCTCTATTTTTGATTTGGTTTGTTACTTTTGTAATCTGTGCACGGAAGATACGACAATGTATAGCATTCTTCCCAGTCTTTGTTGTCGCACTTTAAAGTATATATTAAGAACATTATCCGAAAAACACCAAATGGTCCGTGCCTTGTCAAAGATCGTTACAGAAATTGTGCAAATATGAAATGTTATATACGACACTTTGTTAAGGAAAATTTTAATATTCCCAAGTGATCATTGCATTAGAAATATGCATTTTATATTCGCAAAAATAAAAATGACCATTTCAATTGCTTTTTTATACAGCGTATTGTCATGCTGTGCCAAAGGGTATAATTTACAATACACTTTTGACCAAGGTATCGATGATGCAACAGTTTAGTCGGACCTTTATGTGCTCATTCAGCAAACATGTCAAACAGATGTAGAATGATAACGAACGGAAGATCGATAACATATACTACAGTCTTAATAAAACTTGTTAATTAATTAACAAATGAAAGCGGGTTTAAAGAAAAACATGTAGTCCAATCAGAAAGCTTGTAGCAACCCCCACTGATAACAGTGTGTGTTGTTAATCAGTTGAACGCGCCTTCTCGAACGAACTTAACGCGTCGGCACTCACAAACACTACTGGAAAACGACAAGAATTTGAGGTTTGGTTTTGTTTTATTTTTTATCGAAGCTCATAATGCGGAGTATGAGTTTTGGATGTATTATTGCTTTACTTTATATATACACAAAGTGAATTTATATTGGTGTATGTTTGCACTACTTTATAAGGCTATATACAAGTTTGTTGTCCACTTAGACATATCAGCCAAGGGACTTTTTACAAGCATATTTATATATATATCAAAACTCTTAGAACGCACATCGTGTTGCAATTCGTATATTATGTTCAGTATGCAGTCAAATGTATATTATTAGCAACCACTTGAAGTGGGGATGTGGGGGGGGGCTAGAAGAAACATCTGATCCTGGATGTTCAAAGCTTATATATATCACATGCACGGTTTGTCAATATTTCGTTTATGCACTTTCGTCCAGGACATGTGTAAATGACCCGTATTTCTGTTGTTCGACCATGCACTACTTGGCAGAATTCTTACCTTCCGAGCATGCGTTCATGAACGCATATATCTGATGGTCCGAGCACGGTAATGAATGCATGCTCGGAAGTTGGTCCATGAACGCATGCTCTGAATTTATTGAGAAAATTGTGTGCGTGTAGCGCATGCTCGGAACTTAAGAATTTTATACATGCTCGGTATGTCAGTGATTTGTTTATACACGCACCCTCGGGGCATGCGTTAATGACCGTATTTCTGTTAACCCGAGCATGCGCTACCTGTCAGAATTCTGTCGTTCTGAGCATGCGTGTATTAATAGATTTCTGATGGTCCGAACATCTGCATGATCGGAAAACCAGAAATTTGCCCATGAACGCATGCTCTGAATGTAAGAAATCTGTTCGGTAGCGCACTTCATACATTTACACATGCTCGGTATGGCCATTATTTGTCTATACACGCATCCTCGGGACATGCGTTAATGACCTTAATTCTGTTGTTCCGAGCATGCGCTATCTGTCAGAATTCTGACGTTCCGAGCATGCGTTCATGAACACATTTCTGATGTTCCGAGCATGCATTCATGAATAAGCTATTGTGAATACATGCTCGGACCATCAGAAATCAATTCATGCACGCATGCTCGGAACGTCAGAATTCTGACAGATAGCGCATGCTCGGAACAACAGAATTAAGGTCATTAACGCATGCTCCGAGCAACATAAATATGTACCAAAACATAGCTCTATTATGACAATATTGCCAGCATTGCGATGTTGACATTGTTGAAATGTATAAAAAACAATGGCGTAAAGAAGGACGACATCCTGATGACATATTCATGATGTCGACGATGTTGACATTGATAAATGGCAATGTAGTAAATAGCGGAACGACATTGCCGAAATCACTTATTCTGCGATGCTAACTTATGAAAGGGGAGATGCTGTCAATTGCAAACTCATATCGCATAGACATTGCCGACATTGCGACATCCACGCTGTTGACATCGATAAAAAAACGATTAAGACAATTGTAGAACGACATCATGAAGTGGACATCATTGAGTTTTTTGGTGTTGTCGCCGTCGTCGTTGTCGTCGTCGTTCTTGTCCTTACTGTCGTTGTCGTCCTTACTGTCGTTATCTTCGTCGTCTGTAAACACTTGTTTTTGGACAATTACTACTTCTTGTTAATTAATCCCTATGATTTTTCAACACAAAGTTTCTTGACACAAAAAGAAAGGCTTGTAATTGTTGACCTGCATGTTTTGGAACAGTGGCCAAAAAGGGCATAATTTAGTGTTTTCATATATTTTTATGTTGAATATTTATTATGAATTGGATAGTGATTGGGTTTCTTTCTGTTTGATCCTGTGGAAATTTCCAATCTGGAGTGTGTCAACGGATTTAACATCACTTGTACCGTTCAAAAGATAAATGTTGCCCTAAAGGGAAAATTCTATAAAAAAAATAATTTTCCAGTTTTTGATCCGATTTTGATGCAGGTGTTTGCAATGGATTCCTTATGAAAAATTACCATGGTGCTCAACCATCAGATATTTTATAATTCCTTCCAAATTATTAGGAGGACAAACAACGCCTAAATAGCAAATATGCAGGTTACCTGTTTTTTTATATATATATTTCATCGGATTTCGATTGTTTTCGTGTGGATATCTTTTTAAAAACATCAGTAGTAAGAAAACAGATTTAATATAGCTCTTACTGTTTGTGGGCTATAGGGGGGTCAAAGGGGCCAACATTGCATTTTTTCAAAGTATGTATTTTTTCGGACTTTATTGCGTTTTTTCTTTGAATTCCTCTTGGCATGACCTTACAATAGTATATCAAGATTTTTGTGTAGCTCTTACGGTTTCCGAGCCATAGGGGGCCAGACGGGGCCAAAATACAATAAACACCGAAGTTTCATAATAAACGGCAAATTTTGATATGCTGTATAAAGGAGTTACCTCTCATCAGCAGCTTTGTAATAAAATATATGGGAATCATTTTTCATCGGATTTCAATGATTTTTTTTTCTTTGGATTGCTCTTGTTGAAAGCTTTCAGAAGTACGCAACAAATTTAATCGTAGCTATACAGTTTCTGAACTATAAGAGATAAAAAGGCTTGTTTTTATTTTGCCTTGTATGTGTTCAGCTAATTACTGTGTTGACCTCTTTATTTCCTTTATCCAATGACCCTGTCAGCTCTTTACTGTTTCCACATTCACTTTAAATAACAGTTGTTCAAATTCAGTAAACCGCATGCTGCAGTCTTATGCTGAGCTCGACGTAGCCCCTAATTGTCATCGTGTTACTGGGATTTACAAACAGATTTGATGTAACAAAACTTTCAATATCTAAATTCAAGAAAACTTTGTTAAAACTAAAGAATATCTCCCTCTTTTATAGCTCTGTCCTTAGCTGAATTTTGCTTTTCTATTTAGACCCTATTGGTAATTTGTTCTCTATCAGCTTTGACACATATTTTGGTTAATATGTTTCCAATTGTTTTGATTTGATCTGCACTGTAGAGACATACGTTGTTGAAATGCTTATATACAGAAAGAAAATTCACAGTTACTTCGGCCTTATGTTATTTATGTTCATACTTATTTTGTGTCAACACTTGATCTTTTACACCTCTTTTCAATATGCTGATATCGTATCAGTACCATCAATCGGTTTTTTATATGGACTAAGCATTACTTGGGGAAAATTTCATTTCAATTTTTATTTTCAGTTTGGTAAAAAAAAAAAGATTGTTTTTCTTTTAGGTAAAGATCCTAAATATCTATTAATGAAATCAAATAGTTATCATAATATAAGAGAGATTGTCCGTTTTCTTATATTAAAGAAATACAAGTTGTTGATAGAAACAGTATTCTAAGGGAGATAATCCATTTTTCATTATTGTTTATAGCATTTTTCTTGCTTATTATCTGCTGTATAATTACAATCGTGATCTGGCTGTTCAGTTGTCTTTAATTAATTACAAATGATCGTATTAACCCAGTAGCCAGTACGTCGGTGCTGGTACGAAAACTGATTTAATTTAGAAACTTGCAATATCTTAATTTTACAAATTTTTGCTCAAAGCTCAGGAGTATCTCCCTTTTGAATAGCTCTGCCCTTAGCTTATTTTGGCTTCCTTAGATCCTATTGGTAATTTGTTCTCCGTCACCTTTTACACACATCTCGATATATGGTTTTCCAAATCTTTTGATTTGATCTGCACTGAAGAGACATCGGTTATCGAAAAGCACATATGCAGAAGCTAAATTAATAGTGACCGGTATTTTGTTCATTAATGCATTGCTTTGTTTCATATGAATGGATTTTGTTATATAAATACAAGAACTTACTATAACATCAATTCAGGTATCAGTTCAAATTAAATATCATAATGAATTATCTTATATTGTTTGAGCTATATCTTTTCATCAAATATGTAAGACTGAGGGGTACCTAGATTTCTTGATACAATATGTATTTTTGTGTTTGCTTGCAATTTTCTTCAGGCTTCATTCTATAAATTATAGATGCTTTAAAGACAGGGTTTTCAGACTTATCATGGTCATCGATAACCGAGGCACTTGAATTTTACATTTATGTTAATTTTTCATTCTTACATCACCAGAGACTTAAAAATTTTCCATTTACAAATGAGGGCACATCGGGGTTTTCTTGGCACTTAAATATATATCCTCGAATTTTAGATTTATCAAATTTGTACTTTAGTGCAAGTAAATTGATTTTTCGATCAGTTTGTACAAGTTTGTACAATATAGATTTAGTATTCACTAAGCTGTGAATTATTCTACAAATTAAACAATCCTAGCAATAAAAGCTAGCCAATTAAATTCCTTGTTCATACTGTAGCAGGAAATGCAATTAGCAATTTTACAACTCAGTCTTTCAGCAAACTAACATTTCTTCAAATTCTCTTGATGCTCTGGCTACTATACAAATGTAATATTTATTGAAGGTGTCTCAGTGGTATTATTTCGCCATTTTTTGTCTAATATTTGTTCATTAAGGCTTTATACATTATGAAATTAAACAAAACAAGATGTACAGGAAGTTTTAAAGTATTTCAAAAATGTTTATTCTTTATTCCTATTTCATATTTTTCAGTACAAAAAACTCAACTAAAATTCATGGGCTTTAAATATTTTCTAGATTTTCGGAACACAGAAATTACACAAGGGAGATAATTTGATAAAAGTATTGCACAAAGATATCACTACATAAATTAACCTTTTGCAATTTATCTCTATTATTTTAACTTTGACCCGTTAATTTTATTTCTTGTGTGTAAACGATATAATGATTTCAATACACATGCAATGTATAACCAAAATTTATAAAAGATTTTTAAAGTTATCCCCTCATATAGTCATTTTCCCTATCATTTCTATGTAAAATCCTTAAATTTTCAATTTCAGTTTTTGCCATTAATGCACGGTAACCCCCATTTTTTAAAATATTTTGAACAATTATTCAATTATGCTTCTCCACAGACAGTTTCACAAAATTCTATAATTATAGTAAAAATTACCTTGCAGACACCTTAATAAAAAAATTATACAAATGTAAGCTCTGTAATTATCAAAATATACTTGATGAAATTGAAAATGTTTAAGGGAAATAAACTTGTTTAAGGGAAATAAACCCCACATCCGACCTACCGTTGGATGTGGGGTTTCCTCACCGTTCATTGAAGATCTTATGGTGGCTTTGAGTTGTTATTGCTCCCCTTAGGGTCGTTGTCTCTTTGACACATTCCCCGTTTCCCTTCTTTTTCTTATTGTATTATATTTCTAAATACAAAAACTCATCTCTATTTAAGATGTTTCTAATTGTTAAATAAATGCTTCATATCGTGCCTTGGATGCAAGTTCGAAGTTGACGAATTATCCTCATAAGAGTATTTGTCCTTTTCCCCAAATTTTGAAAATTTAGTTTTTGATTTTATCAGTATACAAAATACCTAAATTGCATAATCAGCAGTAAATTTAGTTATCCTCTACACGTGTTTCAAGGAGTAACCTCCTATTAGAAACATTAAAATCCAGTGACGTAGAAAGCAATAAAATATGATATAAAAGGTAGAGTTTGAAATGAAAAGGTGTCAACTTTAGTAATATACTCAACATCAAAAGAAACGCACCACTAACATGTATTTGAATGTACCTTCAAATTAAGCAGAAAATATCTCTTCAAATACTTGCTAGAACAACTTGAAATTTTGACCCATTGTTTTTCTTATCACAAGGTCAAAATTCTGAAAAATGGAACTTTTTGGAATTCTGAATTTCATTTTCTCAAAAAAAACACTTTTTCACCCCAAAATGCAAAAATTGTGAAAAAGGCCGAATTTTGAAACTTTTGTTCTCCTACCTGTAAGATTTGGTAAAAAATTACTGTTTTGTAACTTTTAACAATACAACTTCCTAACAAGCTCATTCTGAGGAAAGCAATTCTTTGACTTTGGTTTTCTCACACATTCAATAGAAACCGTTGCTGTGGCTTGAAAATGACAATTTTTTGACAAAAATTAACTTGCTTGTTCTGGACATTAGAAATTTTAAACATACATAAAAAAGACTGATATGGCTAAAATATCTAGATAGTTAGATAATACCAAAAAAACGGTGCGTTTCTTTTGTTGCTCAGTATATTAATTCCCATCAATTTTGTGAGGAATTATTCTTTTTGCAAAATTTCTTTTATACCCTTTGCTTCGGGTATAATAGAAGTCAAGACTTACATTGAATACTGTTCTTATCAGGAAATAAAAGACATCTAAGTTAAGGAATAATTCATGGGAGCATTTTGCTTGTTGGCGATTTACAGATTGGTTGGCCATTATTTTCATTACTCTTTTACCCAGACCATAGGGTATCGGAGCGAGGTGTAAATAAACGAAAATAATGGATACCCATATATAAATCGACAACAAACCATGTTATTTCGATTCTAATATGACATTTAATGTTCGGGTGTACATATAGTGTACAACTGACGTTTTTGTACACAAAACATATTATGACGTCGTGAATTTCAGCGTAAAGACTGTTATGACGCCGCTCATTATGTTTTTTTTTTCAGATTTTTATAAGGCTAGAGGGCTAGTGGTCATGGATGCCATTGTTTCCATATAAGAATTGAAGTTATCAAATGCATTGTCCATTTTTCTCTGCATTTTCAGAATTATTACAGCTTTACACTTTTCGTCTTAAAAGTCTTAGTTGTTTAGCTGAGCGATGAAAAATGGGTCTGTTCAATTCTGATGTTTTATAAGCGTAGTTCTTATGGACATTGAATGCAAATACAACATTGCCAATGTTCAACGATTCAAGAATAAAACAATTTTATGAATCCATTCATATCCTCTTATTTCTTTTATCTCATTTTACTTAGTTTTCCGGAGAAAATTGTCCAGTAGTCAAACCGCTTTAAATTTCTAACATCAGAAGTTTCCTGGAAACAAATATGTATGTATATTCAGAATGTTTTAATCCTAGATCATCCAAATTCTAGATTTCAGCAGACATGAAGGCTATGGCGCATTCGCTTCTTATTTCATTATCTTTTTGCAAAAAAAAAATACAAAATAATTTCTTCAAAATTGGCATTCCATTTTTGGATCTAACTAACCTTCATTAGAGGCGATCAACATTTATGTGCAATAGTGTGCTTTAAATCAACAGGACGAAATACTGCTTCTTGGTAAGAAAACAAAAATTATACTACTCAACAAAAGAAACGTTATACAGATTTTATCAAAACAATATTTTACTTTCTAGCAGAAAACCATAACTAGTAGACGAAATGTAGTTTTTGCACGTAAGAATTAATATTATGCCCAAAAATGTCTCTTTCGATTTCTAAACCATCTCCGGTCAAGGTCAAGATCATTATCCGGAATTTCTGTTTGCAGACGTAAATAGTGAGAATGTCCACATTTCTTTTTTAACAAACAATCACATTTTCGAACCGACATACTTCTTAGGTATATTTTCCGTTTTCAACTACCGTTCTCACAATTGTAAAACGCTTGTTACGCGATCTTGACGTTGCGAAGGCTCATGGGACCTGCTGCCATGTGATTTATCATTTGATGATCATTTCTGCTTTGGATTTATCAAAAGTCTCAAGTTTATTCGTGTTTTCACATAACAATGAATTGAGAAGGCAAAAATCAAGATCGACATTCTGACCGCACTAAATCATTGAAGTCATTAAGTCGTTAATTTCGGATTGAACGGAGCATCCAGATAAGACACTGTTTTTCACTTTTTCAGATGGGAAATTGTTTACCTCATGAAGTGTCCCAATAATTGACATCAAACAATTTAAATCATCTATCAGTTAACGGCGAACTCAATCATCGAATGAATAACAACGATTTCAGATTTTTAGCATATCCGTTTCGGAATTTATTGGTAAAACATATTGCGTTTTTGCGTTGAATATATTAATTCACAAAAATCAAAACTTTAAATTACGAAAAACAAAAATATTTTTAAAAATTACTTGTGTATCCTTTCATTGTTGAGTTTGAGTAGTATATATAATATGAAGTCATTTTACACTTTCACGATCATATTAGCAACAGTAAATTAAAACTATAAAACAAAAAGTAAAATGCATTGCCTTTTACCACTCTTCCTGGCGCTTTTCCTTTAATTGTCACCTTTGTCTAGTTTTTCAAATACAAATAAATCGAATATTTTTAAACTGCGATAAATTTTCTTTTGTACATTGGGTATCATTCTCTGAAATGATATACCTCGAACTGTTAACGAAACTTCGTGTTGTCATAGACCATTTTTCAACATTTCCAATGTATACAATTTGGTTGATTGACTAGAGAGTGAGAAATATTTTTTGCAGAAAATCTTGCAATTTTTTTCAGTAAGAGTTGTTATTCTTTAACTTGGAATATCGTTGTAACTCAGGTTAAAGTAAAGTAATGATTTTTTTGATTGGCAACAAGTTATATCAATTAATTACAAATTGAAACAACGGCGGTAGAACACTGAGGGAACAAGGAAAGTGATGATAACAAAAATCCAAGTCCATAGACACGGCAAATATTGAAACAGAATAAAACAAAGACAAGACAAGGTCGTAAGACAGCCAAAATGCACGGAAATAATTATAGATATATAAAAAGACGACATTAAGAACTAAGGCACTCATGGTGTGATTTCCTATGAAAACCAGGATTGACATCAGGTGCTGTGGAAGGATATATATGTCCTGCTCCAATAGCGGCACCCTTTACACTATCGAAAGATCTGTTGGTAGCTAATCGGTTTATGTCATTAAATATCTTTGAGTATATGGTCTTCCAAACGTTTAGATTTTATCTGCACTGAAGAGACATAAGTTGTCGAAATGCGCATATGCAGAAAGTAAATTCACAGTAATCTCGGTATTTAGTTATTTGCTTACATTAAGCATACACTTATTATGAACTCAAAAAAAACCTTGCTTCGCTCTCACCATCTGACCAAAACATTAAATTTATATTAAAGTATAGCAAACTTAAATTGATGCTGCTGATGAGAGGTTACTGCTTGAAACAGGTGTACAGCATAACGAAATTTACTGTTTTTATGCCACTCCGGTATTGTTTGTATATAACAGATATTGGAGCATAATAAAAAGAAATTCTACGTTGTTCAGTTTTGATTATTCAATATTTATGCAACCAAATTAAAGTCACTTTAGGTAGATAGACACTGTTGCGCTGCTCACTTCGAACGCGCAATTGAAAAATAAGGAGTCGGAGTCGGGTTACGTTTCATTTTCAGGCCGGAACAGCGATTAGGCAGTTTTGTAAATTATAACGATTGGTTTCAATTTTTTAGTTTTTTTTATTTTGCTAAGCCTTACTTCTCGTCATAGAAGACATGTCACTTAATACTAACTTTTATTTATTTATTATAACGAGAACGCATATCCAAGAGGAGTTATGAAGTGATAAAAAAATAAGAGGAAGTAGGCTTGCAACACAACGAACAACAATAAAAGCGTTTTCCATTGATTTTGTCTCATGTGCATTTACCCCATGGCCCTTCATTACATATTGCAAGCCTGCTTATACATTTACATGTATTACCTATTTGTTCACACACAGTGTTGATATGTTATTTAAGGGGTAGACCTGGGGTATTGGAAGATAACTCTGCTTTTCACTTTTCTAATACTTAAATTAATAAAAAGAATCATTGCGATAGGGATGATTATAATTTTGATATTGTAAATATTTTTTTTTCAAAAGCAAATAAATATTCCTTTTGACATGAAAACAACAATCCTACATCCAGTTATTTTATAATAAGTGCATTTACTCTACATTTTTTCAATGACATCTCAAAATAATGAAAATTAGCAAAAGTCAGATTTCTTGCAAAGGAGATAAATTTTTCAGAACACACATGTATTTCAGAACAAATGATAAAAATTTACTGTCAGTAATCATGCTGATTTTCACATATGTTTATACCACAGAATTTTGCATATGAAATATAATTTTATATCCATTACAAATTTAGTTATAGCAAATGTTATACACCAACTCAGTTCCTTTATTGGCCAAATAATATGAGGAAACATGGTATCTTTGATGACCACTAGTCAGAAAACGGGACGGTAAATATTGTTGAAAATTTCTGAAAGACGACATGAAAAAATGTAGATTCAGTTATAAAAATATCCACAAAAAAAAAACAAACGAGTGGAAACTTTTGGGTTTGGCGGGTTAACCCCCTTAAGTATAAAACTATGCAGCACAACTTTGAAAATCTCATCAAGATGAACAAATAATTCTTTCTTTTACTTGTGTATGCACTAAATGATCTCATTGTGTAATTGACAACTATTTAGCGCGTCCCCTATAAAAATCTGGGAATATAATTTTCTAACAAATCAATATGTTTTCGATTCGAAGTACAATTTAATTCACACCTAAAATTTTCTTTCCAAATATGTTAAGATAAAATCAATTTTGCTGTACGTGTTAATATATTGTTTCACTGCAGATTTTGAAATATTTTGATTTCCGTTAGTATTCCTCGCAATAATTTTTGTAAGATTTTATCAATTATACTCCCACTGTAGCGGGTCGGTATATAGTGATCATGGTATCTTTCGTCCGCCCGTCCGTCCGCTCGTTCGTTAGTCGTTCTGCTATAGTGGAACACACTCCACTAAGACCATTTGGGGTATTCAATGAAATCTTCCCAGTATTTCAGTACATATTGCTATTGTGTACTAGCTAAAAATTATTTTAATCAATTGGGGAGTCTGTCCGCTATAGAATACACACTTTGTGGTGACAACTCCTCCTAGATCACTCAGGAAAAATTAATGAAAGTTTCAAAGAATGTTCAGTGCATATTGTCTTTGTGCATTAACTATTTGACTATCATAAGAATTTTTATATTTTGAATCTATGGGGAAGTCTGTCTACCATAGGGTATATACTATGTGGTACCAACTTTTCCAACATCACTCAATGGAATCCGATGTAACATTTAAAGAATGTTCAGTTCACATTGCAATTGTGCACTTGCTTAAAAATTGATTTGATTTGAGTTTTTTATCTGTAGGGGAGGTTGTCCGCCATAGGGTATATACTTTGAGGCGATAATTACTCCTAGACCACTCAGTGGAGTTCAACGAAATTTTCACAGAATATTCAGTTCATATTGTCATTTCGTACTAGCTATGAAAATTGATTTGATTTGATTACTTTGTTTAAGCAATGGGGGTTCTGTCCGCAATAGGATACCCATTGTTGCAACAAACCCCACAGACTACTCAGCGGAATTCAATGAAACTTTACAGAATGTTCAGTATATATTATAATTGTGTACTAGCAATTGAAAAGATTGCTTTGATTTGAATTTTTTTATTGCATACTCCTGTCCTCTGCAGACTGTACATAGTAATCATGGTGCCTATATCCTGTCCGTTCGTCACTTGTTCCACACTTTGTTGCGAAAACTCCTTCTACACAACCGGAGGATATTCAATGATACTTTCAGGAAATGTTCAGTGCATACTGCCACAATTTTCGCTTTTGACTTGACTTGATTTTTTGTTGTTTATTTTTACTTCTGGAATCAAAAGGGGGCGGGATATATATAAGAAAGCTTTTCACACAGATTTTATAGTGTTGAGCTACTCTGACTTAAAGCTATCGCAAACGACTTCATCAAATAACTAAATCAGATTTTAATTGGTAGAAGAATCATTAAGTTACTATCTAGAAACAAAATTTATCCGTGATTGCAATCTCAATTTTTTTCCATTGTGACAGTTAAAATTGTGGCTGCAAGATGAAAGGGGGTACCTTGTACAATGAAAAACAGATAGTTTGTTGGTCTTCTTAAAAGATGGTCTGCAATTTATATTGGCTGGATCTACCTTAGAGTTGAGCTGGGTACACTAATACATGTAAATGTATTACCTGTTTGTCTGCATACCATGCGTAAATGTTCTTGAAATTGAAAACTATTTAGCACAATTTAAAAAAGAGCTGATAAAAAACATTTTCAAATATCATGATGAACAAATAATTCTTAAATTTCTTGTGTAATGCACTAAATGATCTCATTGTATAATTGACAACTATTAAGCAAGTCCCTATTTCTAAAAATCTGAGAATATAATTTTCTAATAGTTTTCGATTCCAACTGCAATTATGATTCACACATAAATGTTCTTTCATAGCATGTTAATTTAAAATAAATTTTTCTATCAATGTTTAATAAATCGGTTAGTATATGTTTGCACTACAGATTTTGATACATTAAAATTTTCGTGATTCTTTCAAACAACCATTTTTGAGAGATTTTAAATAATTTTTAGCTGCTCTGACTTGAAGCTATCGCAAACGACTTCCCCCTAAAAATATATTCAAATAAAAAATTTGATGAAATTAACCATCCAGAAACCAAAACAATATTTGATTGCAATCTCAATTTTTTTCAATGGTGAGAGTTAAGATAATGACTGCAAGATAACAGGGCACTTTTGTATAATGAAAAACAGATATTTTGTTGCTCTTCTACAAACGAATCTGGAGATTGCCTTGTTTTTTACATGACCGAAGTAAAAATCGTAAAGTAATCCACAATTAACAGGTAAAAAATATAAAAAAAATTACAAGTTAAAAATAAATACAAATAAAGAAGGAAAAGAAAGACAAGTTTTCCCTTTGTCATAGAAGTTATTTTCTTAATTTTACATTTTGTGTATTTTTACCTTCTAATTGTGACCTATTATACCATATTTACTTAGTTCATTTATGTTAATTTGAGGCCATTGCACAACATTTATAGTATAACTAATAGAGGATATCCAAGTTCATGGTCTGCACTTCCTAGTTTATCCCTTTGTAAGAGTTATCTTTCTTGGATGTAGACATACAAAAATTACCAGGATTTCAATGTAAATGTTTTCTTTAAATTCAAAAGACGAACCAAACTTTTAGTGACTTTTTATTGAATATTCAATTTACGAAAGTATTTTCTGTCTTTACTATCATTAATTTTACATAAGAACCATGAATTCAGTTGCCTGTCACTGACAGAAATATTTCAGTTTTGTTAAGCATACCTTCATATGTTGACAATGCCAATTTTCTCGGAAATGGTCCAGTTTTCAAGAAATTAACATTAGAACATTTCTGTTTTCCTTAGTGCTCAGTACTACAGGGAATATATATAGGGAACCAGTTATTGTCCATAGTGGAATCAGTGTAAAATTCTAAATTAGGGAGCGCAGAACAGGAACTTGGATATGGTCTATTGACCGTCGTGAATATCAATAAAAATGTCGCGAGTGCCGAACAATGCAGGTGGATTAAACGAGTTGCGGAACTTTGTTCGGCAACGACTTTAATCCACTGTGTTGATCAACACGAGTAACATTTTTACTGACTATTAGTTATGCTGATTATTAGGGACCGATCAAAATTTATAAGGGGATGAGACCGATACAAAACAAAAATGTTCGATAAAAAAAAGTTGCGGTCCCATGGTAAAGTGACGTCCCATTATATTATGGTTTAAAAAAAGTTGGTACCCATGTATGTTATTAAAACATTACTTCAAATGAAAAATTTATTTTTTTGGGTTGATGTTAGGGTTCTAAAATGCTAAAATTGTTACGTCAAAAAATAATTAGACCGGAATTGACATTGTATTTTGGAAACCATAACCATAATTTTCTCTTTTATGCATAAAAATCAAAATAATATATAATGTTAGACATATTATAAAGATTGTATTAAAAAAGAGTTACAAAAGGGAAAAGTTACTCGTTTTTATAGTTGATTTCCTAAACCAAAATTGAATAAAATATAAATAGTAAATAAAACAATTATGATTTTTGTTTGAAAAAGTTACAATTTTGATTTATAACCAATTTTTATAGTTAGTTTTCACATGCAGATAATGTCTGAAACCATGCATTTGAGTAATGCAAAACACAAAATTGAAATTATTTTTCTGATTTAGACTTAACCCATTTACATATTCATATACATATGTACTTGAGGAATGAAAAAAACAGAACTGAAATGACATGGGCAACTATTTATTAAATTAAGTGTTTTCTGGCATGAAAAGTACATAAAATTTATAAAGTAGGTATAACAGTAAAGTTTTTTTTCAAAAAGGTAACAATTTTGGAGAATAAACATAGTTTGATATCCCATAACGATAATGTCTAAATCCATATACATGTTCTATGGTTATACAAAAAAAAACAAATTATATTGGCAATTATTTATTAAATTTGGTCTTTTATGGTGCGAAAAGTAAATAAACTGTATAAAGCGGGTATGACAATTAAGATTTTCTTCAAAAAGGTTATTATTTAAAAATGTCCAATTTTTATTGTTGATTATCCCATACCGATGTTTAAATCTTTTTGCATGTTCTATTGTGATGCAAAAAAATGAAATTATCTTGTCAATTTTTTATCAAATTTGGTCTTTTATGGTGTGAAAAGTAAATAAGAAGTATGAAAGGGGTATAACAATTAAGATTTTCTTCGAAAGGATTACACCTTTTTTATAGATTTTCTACTTAAGATGCGGATTTTTTTTTATTCCGTTTCAATGCACCAGATGTTTACCATTAGACCATGGAATTAAAAGTCACTAATTTCAAAATGGTGGAAGAATACCGATATACTTTTAATAACAATTATTAAAACTTTTACTCTTTAGTATACTTACCAATGATAAGTTTAAGTCATTTCTCTGCAATTTCATACATCCGTCTTTCAGCACATAAAGGGTTTTAATTTCTGATGCTAGATTAAGAAAGGCCTAATTTTGAGGTATGCGTAAAGCACATTGATCAAGGCCTCGTGCTGACTTAAGATGAATAACAACAATAAAGTTATTTTTCTTTTGCTTTGTTCTACCAAGTATTCGTAGAGACATTGTCTCATGTACATTTTTGCCATATCCTTTAATTGTTACTTTTGTAAATATAACACTATTTCAAGCACAAAGTATTTAAAATGGATGTCATTGCAATGCTGGAAATTTTACTTGATAGCGTATTCTCAAATCCGAGAACTAATGTTCATGGAAACAAAAGATAAATCCTATTGGAACTATTTTTTCCGATATTTCTTTATTTGTACAAACAATGTTGTATGAAACCAAGTCCATCCAAAAGCTTGTTCAAAAATGCCAAGAGGACCTCGTCCTGAAATTCAACCATTTCATTTTTATCGCATTTGCGGCACATTTAGTGTTGATGATTTAACAGCGATCTTCTCAACAAAGCAGAATTAGTGTTTTAAAATCATTTATTTCAAAGTTATGTGTGACCACTGTTAATGGAAATAGACATTATATGAATGAGGATAAATGTCAGTTTGTCCTGTATATTCAACAAAAATTTCAATGTTATGTGAAAATTTTCCCAAAATTTTAAAGCTTCAGATAAATGATACATGTTACAAATCTTATGCAACAAGTTCGACAATTTGGGCGCTCAATCTTGTATTAAGTATGAATCTGCTATATGAAAAAATAAGGAAATGGGGTAAATGTCAAGGAAACAATATCCCATCTCAAGCATTTAGGGGTCACCGTACGGTCTTCAACACAGTGAGGAACCTAACACCATATATCAAGACCTAAATGGCCAAAAAACCACATCCAGTAACCCGAAAATCAAGAAACTAAAATTTTATGAGAAAATAAGGACAAGCCACTGACCAACATATTGTCTTTTTAAAAAGGACATCAATAAAACTTATGTTGGCAAGTTTAACTTTTTAAAGCCTTTGTTTTTGCAATGTGCGCAATGAACTTATGTAATGTCAAAGGTTGCCTCGATCTTGATACTGATCTTAAATTTGTTTGTACATTAACAGAAATTCAAATCTGTAAATGTAACCACATATTCAAACATTTTGGTTGTTAACCTTATACCGTGATATATCACAGAAATTGAGGGAAATATACAAAAACATGAATAACAGAATTAATACAGTTGTACATAGTTTATTAACCCAAAATATATGTTATGAAATTTACATTTGTATGTTGTTGTGAAATAGTAAAGTTAACTTTCATCTACATACTTATGAGACGTTGGTTAAACATTGGTCCGATTAAAATGCTGCAAAAAACATTAATTATTTAGTCATCAAAACATTGTCACTTACTACACAGTTGTTTCCCAAAGAGCTTCTTATGCCATTTTATTTCTTTTGGGTTTCTTCATTTCATAATCATAAAGGACTATTCACTCATGTTGGATAAAAGTGTATAATTTTCAAACTACATTTGAAACAAAAGTTTCGTTGTATTTTTCTTTGATTCATATTTAAAGAAAAATTACTCGATTTTCAATAAGTAAAAAAATACGGAAGTTGCTGTAAATTTCTGCATATGCGCATTTCTACAAGTTATGTCTCTGCAGTGCAGATAGAATCAAAACACTTATAAATCCAAACACAGAAACGTGAAAAATCTGATAGAGAACAAATCACCAATGTTCTGAATAAGAAAGCCAAAAATCAGCTTGTACAGTTTTCTCCACAACAACTTGATTGCATAACTGATACTTGACTTTTACCTGCTGATCTTGAACTCTATCCTAGTAATTGTCATTTAATATATGTAGAAATCAAGAGTCAATTTCTTTTGGACCAATGTCATTTGGATAATTATCTTCCGAATAACCGTCAATATCACAAATGTACTCAATGGAGTGTTTGCCATGTTGATTTATAGTGGCATTGGTAACGACAACCATATTTTAAACCATATAGATAATAGTGCTGCACAAATCTCTTTATAATAACCTTACCGACACATTATCATTCATATTTTAAACCAATTGTTTGTTTATTTTTCTAGGATTCATATTTCAAGTTATATTAATTTAATCAAAATCGTAAATGAAGTGATATTTAACTTTGTTTTCGTCACCATGTCTACAACCTGCAGATTGATGTCCATTTGTATGTATAGAAAATTCACAGTTCTCGCATATCATAGGCGAAACAAAGGAATTATACCAGATAACGGACAATTTTAACTTTTAGTAGAAATTGTTGACAAAAAGAATGAAGAATACATATTTTCTTGTGCAGTTCCTTTGTTGATTGTGAGATTTTATTGTAATGTTCGGCCATTGTAAGTGTTTCCTGTTATCTTTCCTAAATTGATATTGCAAATTTGGTTGATTTACGCTCTTATCTACTTTGGCTGCGTGATAACTGATGCATCAATGAAAGAAAATCCTTATACTAGCGAAGCATTTCCAGAAATTGGTCGTGTATGGAGACAAATCGCCATCTATTTTTTTCCTGTTCACGACATTGTATCTTCTTTCGCTTTGGAAACAAAGCTATGCTCTAATTACATATTTTGTTTTACAAAAGGACATTCTTAATGTACAGTTTCACATTTTTTTCACTCAATATTATTACAAAATTTCATCATTGAACCCCTCATATTGCCAATGTACAGTATTCTAATATAACTCTATATCTTCTAAGCTTTTGCTTTGTAAACAAACATATGCCCTAAATTCAATTTGCACGTATGCACTTATTGTATAATATCAAATATGTTTTTATGTACGCCTTGCATATATCATTTACTGCACAGTTTGCGCAAAATGAACTTTTTTATAATGAATCACCAAAGATTACCTTTTTTTCTTTTGCTTCAAATACAACTTAAGCAGTCATATACATTAGAAATGCAACCAGCTCACTTATTCCCGCTTCGATTTAAAATATCCGTATTTTGTATTTTATAACAGATTATTTGTATCAATTCATAAGGTTATGTGCAACTTGTATTAAATATAATAATACAAAAATACCAAAGTTGCATCATGAACAGTAAAATTTTGTTATGCTGTACACGTGTTTCAAGGAGTAACCTCTCATCAGCAGCATTAGAATCAAATAATATGGAACGTAATAATCAAAAAAATAGTCAGAAAAGAAGTACTCAATACCAAAAATACCGAATAACGAATAGAGATTCCTGTATGTCAATTTATGTGTTTTGTATGAAGATTTCCGACATATTCTATTTCTAGTGTCAAACCCAGTATTGTCCTCTAAGAGCCACTTCGAATTTTGAAAACGCTTGTTTATAATATTAGAATCGAAATAGGGCTCTGTGCTATCGCTCAGTATAATCGGTATCAAATATTGACAAATATAAGACCTGACCATGTTCTAATTCGAAAAGAGCCCGCTTGCTATAATCTATTTCTTAATTTTTAATTATATAGACATCCGATGAATCTGATAAAATCTCTTCTCAAAATGATATAAAAAATACGAAATATATAAGGGTTCAGCTTCGTGTTATTGTTTTTTGTAGAAAGTATATAATAGGACAACTAGCATTATCATGCCTTTTATAATAGCTTTTATTTATTACAATTCCACGATAATTTCAGTAGTAGAGGATTACTTTCATATTATTTACCCAGATGAACTCGAAATTAAATAGACCACTGATTCTCTATCATCAACGTCATACCTATAATTTCCCCACTTTACTGATGAATTCTGCAGTCTGAAATCAAAACTTTAAGACAAACGTGATGAGTAAGACTTTGTAATATGCTGCCAATATTGCGAAACTCATTCTCTCGTCGTAACTCTTATGTGACTTATTTATTTAATTTAAACACCAAATTTACGTTCAGCTAGTGCTGCAATTGTTGATAAGATGGTCGTCACAATGATTTGATAGATCTGAAATTTTCTTTTTAGCAAATAAGGAGATATTTGCAGTGCATCAGAGGTTATTGACGAACTGGCACACTCTTGTAGTGCTTAAGTGTTCTGGTGGTCATCTTCATTTATATCTTTTGATTTACCTTTGTCACGTAGTGGTTAATTGTGTTACCACAATATTGTTCTTTTTTTTCAAGAATTGTGCCCGTTAACACCTTTGTGCTTTGTTTGACGTTGTATTTTTTCTGAAACTTAATAATGAAAAACAAAATTACCGAAAATAATGTAAATTTAGTGAATGAGGTTAATAACTTTACCGGACAGCATTGTCAAAAGAAAAAAACAAAAGCTGGCGCTAAACCACCGAAAAACTGTAATGAGCAATGGTCCTGACATGGTATAGACGGTTAACAGGACATAGTAGATAATACTGGTTTTATGGCACGCTTAAATTACCCTTACACTGCGGAAGCGTTCGGTATATATTCAACAGCAATTAATTCATATTTATATTATGCAAGAGTAACTTCCCTTATCTCTTCTTTTAGTATATAATATAATCCTTAGATTTACTTTTATATTTAATTATTATATATAAATGCTGATTTCTACCCCTGGGCGGCATTAAGTGTTAAAGTTTCGCGAATCAAATCATTTGTTAAACATGTGTATAGATTATGACATGTCTTTTCTGTTATCTGTCAGTCAAAGACCTTATATTTGCCCGACGCGGTAGCGGATGGCAGATATCGGTAGAGGTGTCACGGAACAGAAGTTCTTTCATAACATTTGTTCTAAAAGGATAAAATGTTATAGAATATCTTTTCCAAAGGAACAAATATTACAATATTTGTTCCGAACAGAATAAACGTTATAAAACAAATATTCCCAAAAGAAGAAATGTAATATCAATGTTTATAATATTTCTTCCAAAGGAACTTCCGTTAGGCGGAACGTTGACAGAGGAACACGGCAATATTTTGTTAATGTTGCTTAATGACGTCTTCAAAGCAGGGCAAATATCAGTTTTCTGCACCGGACACGGATATCGGTCAGATACTCATCTGGTTATTACATTATGCAGAATGGTAAAAATTACATATAAATATTTGATAAACTCCGTAACCTATTAATGCAAAACATTGAGAACAGAAAAAAAAAACGAAGTAACTGTCACTTTTGCTTCTGCAAATCTTATGTCTCTTCAGTGCAGATCAAATCAAAACATTTGGAAGATTGATTGATAGATTGAATATTGTTTAACGTCTACTCAGCAATATTTCAGCTATATCAAGACGAGAACAAGTTTGTTAATAAATAATCACTATGGGGTATGGAAAGGGCCATGGGGCGGGAAATTCTGACTGCCACTGGAAAGTAGGGTGAAATCGTCAAGGGCGGGGAATTTAGCCTTGTAGCCGATCACCTACGGACCACCCCAAAAAGAGCTTGCTACAAGGGTTCTTTAACGTGCAGGAAGCGTGGCATTTCTTCCAACACGTGGACCCGAGTTTACATCCCATCCGAAAGATGGGTTGTGTATTTATTAATCCCGCGCAACCACGGAATGGGTCCTTTTTCTATATTCCGGGACCCTCGGGGTCAGCCTCCGTTTAGGAGGGGTCACACCCCGCAAGCCGGAGATACTAGGTCCTATTTCTATATCCCGGGGTTCCTTCGGGGTCCTCTGTTAGGAATACTCATACTCCAAGCTCAGAGGATGCTGCGGGCCTATTCATAAGCCGGGACCGCGCACGGCGGACATTTGGAAGACGATGAAATTGATAAATTTGACATTAACCTGGTCATGATTGCCGTTGATTTCAGAACTGAGAAGACCATTTTCGCACATTTTAGATGTAAATAAAAAAAAAGAGTTGACCTAGTAGTGTTTTAATTCTAGAGGATACACTAAAATAGATGCGTTTTTAATGGTCAATGTATCTGATAGCGAGATTGAAAGTTATAGCATTTTTTATTATACGAGTGTATGACATTTTAGAAAAATTTCAGTCTTCTGGAGCATAAGAACAAGTCTACGAGGAGAGAATCAAAAGCATGCAAAAATAGTTAAAATTTGAGGGTTCGAGCTTGTCAAGATAATATACATCTTTAGAAAAAATTACCCATGCACCAGATAAAACATGTAAGAGAAAAAAATCTCTGCAATTATTATCTAGATATAATAAACAATTTTAGTTTCTTTGAGACACATCTTTAAGAGAAGAGAATCTAATTAACCGAAAAAAAACTAAAGTCAGACGTCATGTTCTGTACTTTTACAGCAAAGGAAAGATGTGATAACTAGACTTGTCTGTCCGGATGTACTAGGCGTTTGTTTATCGTTGCTTAAATTAAGGATCGGAACGTTTGTGATGATCATCTAGCGTCAAATTTAAGTATCCTAGTACAATGAGGCAATATCACTTTTTGTGCCATATGAGTACGTTTTTGCTGAATAAACAGCATTTTAATCCCATTTACAAAGAGCACTTTCCCAATTATTTTAATGGTATGAAGTAAAAAAATACTTGAAAACATCTACAATAGCTGAAAATTGCAATCACATATTTTACAAAAGGATATGGAGTAAATGAACATGAGACCATAACACATATGTTAACTCCAACTGCAATAATTTAAATTAGCTGTATGGTCATTTTTGGAATTAATTCCTCATCAGCAGCTCTAGAACCAAAACAAAGGAAATCAACAATTTCAAAAAAATATTTAAATGCATAAATCCAAACGAAATCCGAATAATCAGTAATATCAGATATATAGAAATTATAGAAATTAACTGTTTTTTATCAAAATTCTAAACCCCTTAAAATACCGAGGCTTCAATCCGTGTATGGCACTCCGTAGATGTCCTTGGTACTGGATTTGGCTGCCTATTTGGATTTATTTGGTAATGAGTACTTCGTTTAATACAACATTTGGATTATGGCTTTCCATATTATTCGATTTTAATGCTTCTGATGAGAGGTTACTCCTTGAAACACGTGTACAGCATAACGAAATTAACTGGTTTTTTTATGCAACTTCGGTATCTTTTGTATAGCTAGGGACAAAACTACGATGGAGGGAGTTTATCCATAGAATTTAGAATTTACATAAATTTAGATAACAGTACTTGAACAAAGTGTACACATGAGATATTATTTGGTTGACTGTGGGTTGCAATTACTATGAACAAGGAACTGAAAAACAGTGAAGAATAAAATCGTTCCTATTTTGAAAAATGTCATTTGGCACTTTTGTTGCTTGATATTAATTTTTTTCTACGGTGTCTGATGCGTATACGAGACGTATATATTTACGACATGCCCGGTAAGCCTCATGAATTGTTCAGACATCTGATCTTATTCTAATGTTTTCATGGATTAGGCCATCTTTTGCACCATACTTATTACTGGACTTACATGCACGTTCAAGAAGCACAGACTACGACTGATTAAGATTTGAAAGTTCGAGTTTTTCACGATTATATATCTTAAAGGCAATAATGCATGTACAAGAAAATTTACGTCCGAAAAAAATATAAAAGTCTGTGCAATTTTACCTAGATATAATATACAATACTTTGGCAGATGTTCACTTCAACATCAATGAACGAACGACAGCAATGCTTTAGGAGTGTCCAAATAAACAAAATAAAAATTACGTCAAACTTGATGCACTTTATGCATGTCAATTGAAAGGTGTGATAACTAAGTATGCCTGTACAAGGAGTTTGTTTATCCCTGGCTATTTGATTAAAACGATAAAAGTAAATTCATTAATATTAGTTTTGATTCTATATGAGTATGTCTTTGTTGCTACAACGAAGTGCACAAGATTTCTTGTAAAACGTTTTTTTTTTTCAAATATCTTCTCTGCAATCACAAAGTTAAATCGAACCAAACATGGACTAAGTCGTTATACCAATACCTCTTAATTAGAAGTGTGTCCAAGTAGTCCGACTATCAAACAACCTGACAGTTGTTTATAAAAATAGATGAAAGGGTCAAACTGATGTCATAGATGTCATAAATCTGTTGGAAAATAAAAATAAACAGCATGACAAGATTTACCTGCACTGAAATTTTGAAGTAACGGCAATATCCCCTTCTTTGCGTTTTGCTCTTTTATGTTAAAATTCAAAATTTATTTTCATGTAAATAGTTGAATAATAAAATGTTCAACACAACAATGCCTGTTTACTTTTCAACTTTGAACATTTGTTTAATGCATATATATCAGTTATTACCTTTATATCGTGAAGAGCGCAAAAAGGTGACCTCAATAGGTTCCCTCACGTTGTAATCAGTATTCCATTAATTTACTACACAATTTATCTCCCTTTGTAACATATCTAACATTGCAACTTTTTTCGTGAATAAGTTTATTGGAATAAAACAAAACTGAAGGTCAATCTGAAATGAACATATCGACATAATATATCTAACGAACAAAGACCAAAATGCCAGAGCCATTTCATTTGAAATCACTATCAAAATTAAAAACAGTAGAATAAAATTTATTTTCATGTAAATAGTTGAATAATAAAATGTTCAACACAACAATGCCTGTTTACTTTTCAACTTTGAACATTTGTTTAATGCATATATATCAGTTATTACCTTTATATCGTGAAGAGCGCAAAAAGGTGACCTCAATAGGTTCCCTCACGTTGTAATCAGTATTCCATTAATTTACTACACAATTTATCTCCCTTTGTAACATATCTAACATTGCAACTTTTTTCGTGAATAAGTCTATTGGAATAAAACAAAACTGAAGGTCAATCTGAAATGAACATATCGACATAATATATCTAACGAACAAAGACCAAAATGCCAGAGCCGTTTCATTTGAAATCACTATCAAAATTAAAAACAGTAGAATAACAAGAATAAGAACGTCTTTTAATGGCATAGCCTGTTCAAGTTTATTTTTCAGTTAACCTGCTACTTGAATGGAATGTAATCCTGTTAATCCTGTTGACAGTTTCAAACATTCCAAATGTTACATTGATAGTTGGTTAATTGTGGATTTTAATTACTGTGACAAAGGATTGAATTTTCGGCGACGTCTGATTCGTGTAGTAAATAAATATAATGTATTATTACGGCATGTCTCGTCAGCCACATTATTTGATAACGTTCGGGATCTAATTCAATAGGATTTATAAATTCGCTCCCTTCCTTGTATTTTATTCGAAAAACGGAATCCGGTTTGTTATGTTATAAACAACACAGAGTGAAAAGAAACATGTTTGATCGTATGAATTCTGCCTATGCATGCATATTTTCATTCCTTTGCATTTCGCAATATCTCAAAAAGTATTTTTATCAATTAATTTATAACGTAATGTCGTTTTTCAATTGCTCATTCAAGCTTGAAACTAATTAAATGAAAAATTGCTAAGTATAGAGCTTTGCAACAGAGATATTTTCCTTTTTTTCAAACAAATTTTCTTCAATTCACATATTTCAAATTTCGAAAATAGAATTAGTTTTCAGACCAGCACCGACGTAATGGGCATTGCATGGATTATTGAATACCCTTAGGGACTAACAGTCTTCCAACAGGGATGTGAAACAGCATAATATCGGAATCGCTCTGAATTTTGTTATATGGCCTTTTCGTCAAAATATGTCCTTTCAGTGCATCTCAATCAAAACATATGGAATGCATGGACTAAACAAAAATAATAATAAAAATGTGCCTAAAAACAATGAATTTCTGCTTGTTTAACAGAGATCAATAATAGTAAAAAATTTACGGATATATTATTCTATATTTTGTAAACATCAGTTATACACCTGTTTGTTGGAATATCATGCGAAAATGTTCTTGAAATTTAAAACTATTTAGCACAAAATGAAAAAATCTATTAAAAACATTTCAAAATCTCATCATGATGAACAAATTATTATTTATTTTATTTGTGTCATGTATTTAATTATCTAATTGTGTAATTGACACTTATTCAGCAAGTCCCTCTATCTAAAAATGTGAGAATATAATTTCCTAACAAATCAATATGTTTTCGATTCCAAGTATTATTCTAATTCACACATAAAATTTTCTTTCATAACATGTTTATTCAAAATCAATTTTGCTATAAGTGTTTATGAAATCGGATAGTGCATGTTTGCATTACAAGTTTTGAACAAGATAAATTTCCGTGAGTCTTTCTAACAACCATTTTGTAAGATTTTGATTAATTTCGATCTGCTCGGACTCAAAGGTATCGCAAACAACTTTTTGAGAGCTAAAACAATGACTGCAAGATAGTAGGGGACTTTGTATCTTGAAAAGCAGGGTTTTTTTTAATTTTTGCTCTACTACAAATGAATCTGATCATTGTTTGGTATTTTAAATGACCAAAGTAAAAATGGTAAAGTAAACCACAATTAACAGATAAAAAACACAAAAATGTACAAATTAAAATAAAACTAAAAATGAAAAGAGGGAAAAGAGAGCCAAGATTTTGTCATTTTAGTTATTTTCTTAATTTTACATTTTGTGATTTTTACCTTCTATTTATGTCCTTCTATGCCATTTTTACTTTGTTCATTCAAGTTAATTTGGGGTCATTGCACAACATATATTTTTTATCTTTTTTTTTACTCATATGTTATTTAATTTCTACATCTTTCTAAGAATATAAAGAAGAATATAGGTCAACAACTTTGTATTAAGAATGTTTTGTGAAATGTTTTTGTGCGGTGATATCTTTGAAAAATATTTTATCCGATTGTCCCCCTTTTGAAATATTCTTTTAAATCCATATCTCTTTGGTAAATCAGTAGATGTATGTCCTTGCATATTAGTATCAGGGAGTGCTGCTGATGAGGAATTAATTTCCGAAATAGCCATACAGCTCGTTAAAATTATTTGAAGTTGGAGTTAATATATGTTATGGTCTCATGTTCGTTTAATCCATATCCTTTCGTCAAATATGAATACCGATCGACTTTAAATTACTATGAAGAAAATATTTTACTTTTTGCTACACTTACCAACTATAAATTTAAGTTAGTTCTCTGAAATTTCATACATCTGATGCTAGATAAAGAAAGGCTTCTTTTTGAGGTATGAGTATAGCTCATTGTTAAAGGCCTCATGGTAATTTTTAGGTGAAAAACAGCAATAAAAGCCTTGTTCTTTTGCTTGGTTCTAAAATGTTTTTGTAGAAACTTCATCTCATGTACATTAACTCCACACCCTTTCATTATTACTTTGTTAAACATAACACTGTTTTCAGCACCAAGTATAAAAATGGATGACATCACAATGTTGGAATTTTTACTTGATAACATATTCTCAAATTCGAGGACTAACGTGCATGTTAACAAAATGTATCCTATGGGGAATAAATTTTCTCGATATTTCTTCATTTGTATAAAGCCAGGTCCATCCAAGAACTAATCCCAAAAACAAAGCGGACCACGTCCTACATGATCTTACATTAAAAAGTTGTCATTTGAAGGATTACCTTTATACCAAAATGAACTCAAAATTAGAGAGACAACTACCATTAGCATCATACCTGGATATATGCCTCTGTACTTATAACTCTGGATATCAAAAATCAAAATTTATCACAAGCGTGATGATTTTGACTTTCCAATAGTGAATTTTGCATCAAAATATCCTTTCAAAGGAGTTTTATAATTCCTGAAACAACATTTTACTTCAATTATATCCTTTGAAGGAGTATGATAAGTTGCGAAATAAAAAAAAAATCATGAAATTTAGCATAAAATAGGTATGAAAATTATTTTTTAAAGCAGTTTGAACTCAGTTTTTTAAAATGGCAAAAACAATTCAGTGTTTCGGAAAGTTTACATCACAATAACCTTTAGAAGGACTTTTCTAGTGCTGCTGATGAGGAATAAATTTCCGAAATGGCCATACAGCTCATTAAAATTATTGCAGTTGGAGTTAACATATGTGTTATGGTCTCATGTTCATTTACTCCATATCCTTTCGTGAAATATTTTATAATTCGCGAAGCAAAAACTTCATGAATTTTAGCATTAAAAAGTTATGAAAAGTAAAAGTTGTAAAATTTGTGAAAAAAAGTAAGTCTGTGGATTAAACTTACTCTTTAAAAATGACAAAAATTGTGTTTGGAAGATTTTACTTCATTATACCCTTGCGAAGGAGTTTGATATGTTGCGGGAAAAAATATCAAATTAAGCATAAAATGGGTAGGAAAAGCGGTTTAAATTTTTAAAAATGATAAAAATAGTTAAGTGTTTTGAAAAGTATACTTCATTATATCCTTGCGAAGGAATTTTCTATGTTGCGAAATAAAAATAAAGTCATCAAATTTAGCATAGAATAGGTTTGAAAAGCAAGATTTTTTTATTCGTTCGAAATACTACGAATACCGCATTTTTGTGACTATCGCGTGCCATAAGGGTCAACAAAAAACTTTTGTTGGCATGTTTATCTTTTTAAAGCCTTTGTTTTTGAAATATGCTCAATGAACTGATGTATTGTCAAAGGTTGCTTCGATCTTGATCCTGATCGTAATTTTGTTTGTACATTTACATAGAAATTCAAAAACCTCGTAATGAAACCATATATTCAAACATTTTGGTTGTTAACATTATAACGTAATATATCAAAGGAATTGGGGAAAGATATATATAAAAGTGAAAAAACAAAATTAATACAGTTGTACATAGTTTATTAAGCAAAAATATACGTTATGAATTTACTTGTTGTTGTGAAATAGTAACGCTAACGCTCGGCATAAAATATTTGCAAAACCAACTCAAGCCCATGTTATAATGACAATATAGTATGGCGGACATGTTTAATTTCTTAATCAAAACATTGTCATTTACTAAACACTTGTTTACCAAAGAGCTTCTTATATCATTGTATTTCTTTTGGTTTTCTTCATTTCTTGATCATAAAGGACTGTTCGCTGAAGTTGGATAAAAGTGTAAATAATTAAACATTTGTAACAATAGTGTTCTAAAACTACATTTGAAACAAAAAAATCCGTTGTATTTATCTTTGACAAATTACTCGATTTTCAATAAGTAACAAAATACCGAAATTACTGTAAATTCAACTAATCATATGCGCATTTCTACAACTTATGTCTCTTCAGTGCAGATAAAATCAAAACATTAGGAAATCTATTAACCGAAACGTGTAAAATCTGATATAGAACAAGTTACTAATATAATCTAAATAGGAAAACTAAAAATCAGCTAAGGACAGGGCTAAGTTGTCGTTACCATGTCAACAGCTTGGAGGTTGATGTCAAATTATATGAAAAGGAAATGAACAGCTTTCTCCGCCACAACTTGATTGTCAATGTAAAATGCATAACTGATACTTGACTTTTACTTGCTGATCTTGAACACTATCCAAGTAATTGTCATTTAATATATGTAGAAATCACGAGTCAATTTCTTTTGGACCATTGCTATTTGGATAATTATCTTCCGAATAACCGTCAATATCACAAATTTATTGAATAGCAACAAAATATTCCCCTAAGAAAGCAACCAAATGTAAGCTTGCAATAAATTTCCATATTGCACTAGTGCAAATATGACTTAATTTTCATGACTTCATCGAAACCAAAATTTGCTTATTAATGGCAAATTTAGCTTTGCTATACAATAAAAAGGTTATTGCATGAATATGAGGAAATATTGTCCCTCGTAGAAAATATATTGCACTCGCAAGCTCGTGCAAAATAAAATTTCACTCGGGACAATTCTCAATATTTATGCAATAACTCTATAGTACTCAAATGAGTGTTTGCCATGTTGATTAATAGTGGCATTGGTAACGACAACCATATTTTAAACCATATAGATAATAGTGTTGCACAAAGCTCTTTATAATAACCTTACCGACACATTATCATTCATATTTAAAACCAGTTGTTAGTTTATTTTTCTAGGATTCACATTTAAAGTTATATTAATTGAATTAAAATCGTAAATGAAGTGATATTTAACTTTGTTTTCGTCACCATGTCTCCATTTGTATGTATAGAAAATTAACAGTTTTCGCAAACATAGCTTGATCGTCAATGAAAAGTAAATGATACACACATGACTTTTAACTCGACGATGTATGATTTTAATCTTGATGGCGATCCCATTAATAGTCATTTATCAACTCTAGAAGTAAGGAGTCAATTTCTTTTAGACCATTTTCATTTGCATAGTGATCTGCAGTATTACCGTCAATGTCACATATATACAGGTTGGCACCTTGTAATAATAGGAATTTCACAAAATAAAGTCTTTCATTCTCATTGCTTACTTTGGATTTCCGGCAGGTAAATATCAATGGCGTAGCACCCGATTTGTCCCTACTATTTACTCCTATCTTTGTTGTAAGAAGGTGTTTTGCTGCTTTGAAATTTTCCTCATCTATCGCCGTGAAAACGAGGCTTACATCTTCCACATACCTTAATCTCCTAACAGATCTTTTACGGCACCATCTTCTAAAACTTTGTCTGATTCGTTCTAGTCGATCCATTGATAACAATTAAAATGAAAACTTGAAGTTAGATGGATCTCGTTCATATGTACAAACTGATACTGACGCAAAATAATGTTAACAAGACAAAAA
This sequence comes from Modiolus philippinarum, assembly GCA_002080025.1. Taxonomy (NCBI): domain Eukaryota; kingdom Metazoa; phylum Mollusca; class Bivalvia; order Mytilida; family Modiolidae; genus Modiolus; species Modiolus philippinarum. The sequence continues at coordinate 145,149 of MJUU01007966.1, forward strand.
TATTTAGGTGCTAATATATAACGAAAGGAATCATAACAGGCAAAGGACAATTTATACGTTTGGTATAAAATTGAAGAAAATTACAATTCAGTATCCATATTGCAATTTTTGCTGAGCTACTTTCATATCTACTTTAGTTGCATGATTTTCAACTAAGCCCATATTGTGTTTGCCCAACATTGGTCGAATAAGGGAGAATGTTGTAATATATTTATTGTTTCCTGTCTACGATATTATATCCATGCAAATATATATAAAAAAAAACAGGAAATTATTTTATATATAGGTACAAGTTTTTTTGTTTTTTGTTTTTTTTTGCTATGAATTTAGCTTTAAGTAAGTGCTTCAGCATCTGATATTCTTTGATAGTATCCGTTCTCATTGTGTTTTCTGTAAGTTTTTAGTTAATTGTCCTGGAAACGGCTGAGGGTGATGGAGAAACACTTGGTAAATTTAATGAAGTTGGCGTACACTTTCTTTAGACTTTTTGTGGATATCAATGTTCGTAGTTTGAGGAATATTTTTTCTTTCCAGGGTACTTGAATTTGTTGTATTTGCGATTTTTTCTATTACCATAATGTAAAATGAGACCTTCGGGTATTACTTATATTCGTGATTTTACTCTGTCTGAGAAAACATCGAAAATTGGTACACCAAGACAAATGATGAATCCACAGTATTTCAGAATTGAATGCAATATTTTATTGTTTTATTGGAGTGTAAAAGCGTGGACCGTATCAAATTTGGAATGAGCTTGCGCTCCATGTGAAAAATGTGCTACGGTCCACGCTTTTACACGACAATAAAAGTACAAAATATCGCATTCAATACTTATAATTACATTCCATATATAAAATGCAAATGTTCACGCAAGATTTCTCAATGAAAATCGTGTTGCACCATTTCTTTCTGTGGATTATTCCGCCGTCTTTGTTTACTGTTGTCATTGTCAAGGATTGTGTGCTGATGTAGTTTTACCTGACTGATAAAACACAGTGACGGAAATGATCGGAAGTAAATGATCGGATGTACTCATAGCCAATCGAAACAGAGTGAATGTCATTACTTAGTTATAAATACAAGATTCCTACATGTGCAATACAGACGTCATCCTCTGTACTGATGATACATATATCAGTCACGGCTGCTACTCTTAATACCACGCCCCAAAACACTGTATCAAAAGTCAATTGGTATTTTAATTAAAAAAACTACTAAGGACTTTGTTCTATTTTAAATATATGATAAACAGGATATAACATGAGTTCATACGCATTACATGCTGTATCAGCCCTTGAACAATATTAGCCCTTATGTAAGCTTTTGGGTGATATTGACGTCTCAGGTTGCTTCGTATATGTTATCGAGCACTTGACAGCTATGTATCGTAAAATATTCGCCCGTGAGTCAGAATATGAAGTACAGGGGCAAGTGAGCGTAACGAACGAGCTCCAAGCTTTATATTCTGGCGATATAGATTCTCTTTGAAATTCAGAAAATTCCAAAAGCTGGATTCAAAGTTTGTTTAAATTAAATAATAGGAAATGATGGTTTTAAGAGAATTTTCAAACGGAATTGTCAGGGGCCAAAGTTAGTTGACTGCCTTTGAATAATGTAAGGGAGATAACTCTTTAAAATCAATGAGGCGTTTGAAACAGTAAGATTAATCGATGCCTTTTAAGCATTGATGTGAAAAAAATTAAAATCATCTATGTTACCTAAAGGCTTACAATGTGTAGATAAAAATGGTTAAAACAAACATATGACTTATTTTAATGAGTTATGTCCCATCAATGATACATATATCAGTCACGGCTGCTACTCTTAATACCACGCCCCAAAACACTGTATCAAAAGTCAATTGGTATTTTAGTTAAAAAAACTACTAAGGACTTTGTTCTATTTTAAATATATGATAAACAGGATATAACATGAGTTCATACGCATTACATGCTGTATCAGCCCTTGAACAATATTAGCCTTTATGTAAGCTTTTGGGGTGATATTGACGTCTCAGGTTGCTTCGTATATGTTATCGAGCACTTGACAGCTATGTATCGTAAAATATTCGCCCGTGAGTCAGAATATGAAGTACGGTGGCAAGTGAGCGTAACGAACGAGCTCCAAGCTTTATATTCTGGCGATATAGATTCTCTTTGAAATTCAGAAAATTCCAAAAGCTGGATTCAAAGTTTGTTTAAATTAAATAATAGGAAATGATGGTTTTAAGAGAATTTTCAAACGGAATTGTCAGGGGCCAAAGTTAGTTGACTGCCTTTGAATAATGTAAGGGAGATAACTCTTTAAAATCAATGAGGCGTTTGAAACAGTAAGATTAATCGATGCCTTTTAAGCATT